>OY101448.1:16091768-16123620 GCA_956483635.1 Panzeria rudis | reverse complement strand
ATGGATTTGACATATTTCTGGGGTATTTCTACCAACAAAATACATGTATTTTTTGGTATTGTATTTGTTTTAGTTATGGCGATACCTGTAATGAATATGCCTTGGAAAGACGGGTGCAAGGCGAATTGATACCAGGTGGCCCTATTAGTAAAAATTATCATCAGCTGACTACACCAAAGTGTCAAACTCTATGTAAAAATAACTAAACAACAACTTTTTATGTATGCATTTAACATGACAGATTGGTGAATGCCAGAATTCGGCCTCTTAGAGAAAGGGATCTCTATACAGAGTTTCAGTTTGATGGGGGTGATGATATGATGATAATTACATCACTCAGCAGTGTTTGCCGTTTAGGCGAGTAAGGTCAGCTGATCTACTGCGTGTACCTGTTAATCATGATGCATTAACCAGGTCAATGCAACTCGACAGCTGTTTATTGGTTACCATCGTAAAGATGTCAGACTTCATATATGTATAATAAACCATGGTAGAATAATATAACAGGTAGCTGCATAACTAATACAAATATACATTTGGTGTAGGAAAGGTCAAACATTAATACAGAGGGTATGTGTGTGTTTGTAGAACATAAGCACCAAACATACGTGTTGTATTGTATGTGAACGTAGTTATATCTCATATACACAACATTTGATAGTTCGTACCACAAAAATCAGCTGGCGTTCCGGGGCTACCTTGTATATTATTCTACCATGATGGTAAATATGGAAGTCAGAATCATAGTTGCCAGATAAATTAGGGAGAAAGTCGTAAAATTTTGGAGAAAATATCGTCATAATGATTCATCGAAATCTTTAAAAAAAAATCGTAATAAAAAGTATCACTTTTTAAACAAAAAGCCTAAGAGAAGACATAGGCTATAAATTTTTTCAAAAATAGGACAACCAGGGATGGTAGGTGAAATTTCTTCCTTTTTGAAACTATGTATCTATCCGATTTTGATGACATTCAAAACATAGATACATAGATCTGAATCTTAAAGGCCATTTCACATTGTAATACAAGCTTTGAGATTTTTAATTAGATTTCGTAAGACGAAAATCAAATCAAAATCAGTCTGACTGTCAAAAAATCTTAAAGAAAATTTTCTCATTACATTTTGTTTCTACACTATCACATTCCAAATAAAACGTAACATAAATAATTTGCAATAAAGAAAATTTTTTCTTTCTTCCTTTTCTTTATTTATGCCGGCAAACAAATACACAACTGTTTTTGTTATTACTATGTTTGTTTGTGCAAAAGACAAACCCCGATAAAATGAAAACTGTGATTGTTTAGAATATTTTCTAAAAATTAAGAATTCCATAATACTGTCAAATTTCTCTACGTGTTATTTGACAAATCATAACAATTTGTTTTCACACTGTTGGATTTTACTTAAGATTTGAGTTTTTGACAAGTATTAATACTAAATCTGATAGTCTAAAGGCCGCTTTAAGAAGACATAGGCTATACATTTTTTCAAAAATAGGACCCCGAGGGGAGGTAGGAGCAAATTTATTCCTCTTTGAAACTATCTATCCGATTTTGATACAATTCAAAGCATAGATAGATCTGAGTTTAGAAAAGCACATAGGCTATAAAATTTTTAAAAAATAGGACCAGGAGGGGAGTTAGGTGGAAATTTCTTCCTCTTTGAAACTATCTATCCGATTTTTATGAAATTCAAAACATAGATAGATATGAATCTAGAAGAGCACATAGGCTATAACTTTTTTTTAAATAGGAGCACGAGGAGTGGTAGGGGGCGATTTCTGCCTCTTCGAAACGATCTAACTGATATTGATGAAATTCAAAACAGATAGATCAGAGTCTAAAAGAAAAAATTGGCTATCAGTTTTTAAATAGGACCACGAGGCTAGGTAAAAAGAAATTTCATCCTCTTTGACATTAACATTATTGAACCTACCACGCTCCCTCTTTTTTTGAAACAGACATACATACTTACCTGAATTGTACAAATAAAATTATATCTTTCTGAAAAGAAAGAAACTCTTTTACTTGCCACGGTTGAAAGAGAATTTGTCATCTCGACATAAATAATTCCCACCGTTCAGAGATAGTGAAAATTCAATTTCTAAATTAAGTGAAACGTAAGGAACAACGTTCCTACCCGGTGTCCTATGACACCGTACGTTCTTTTATTTTTTTTTGTAGTGTATTTGCTACACAAACACTATTTGCTTTTGTGTATTCAATATTATACCATGTAGAATACTAACGTACATATATTATTTAAGATAAATTTTTTAGCACTAAAAATATAGCATTATTTTTAGTAGGGAGTTTGGGGATAAAAACTAAGCAAACAAGACTCAGAAAAAGTCTGGTAGCCCTGCGTCAGTACTTGAGTCAGCCAGTTGTTGAACTTAGAAAATATGGTATCTTCACATCTTATAGCCGAAAAGTATGACCGTTATGCTTAAAAATAATTTTTATTAAATTAATATTTTCCGAATTTTATCAGTTTCGTTGAAAGCACACACTAAGTGTACATACATACATCGTACGTAGTTAGTTAAGACTTTTTTAAATAAACTACACTAAATAAAATACTTCAACTTCCTGAACTAGTGTCTATATTTTCGTTTTTAATTTAGCTGACTTTTATGATAAAGGTTTGAATATTTGTAGGGGCCGGCGTTTCGAATAATTAAAAATTTATTTCCGAATTTGTTTGTTAGCTATGTACGTGGTTTTTGCATTTTAGCTGACGATATTTATGCTGCGTTTTCGAATAGCTTGTATTTAATGTACATGCCACAGTCAGGGTGCGAAGGCTTTTAATTTACAATATTGTTATATGTATATGTATTGTGCCAGTTGTTATATAAATATGTAAGTATCAACAAATTCTAAGGTAGTTTAATTCAATACGGTTTCTAAATACTTTGCAGTAAAATAACTTAATTCATTTCCTATGCCCACATTTAATATTTAAATAATCTGTTGCTAGGCCACCACTAGTATAGTTTTACACAGCTAAGCAAAATAATCACATGTATACATAAATTTGTATCCAATACAATACCGCTAACAAAATATCCTCAGGGAAACCAAAACAAACTGAAATAGTGGTTACTTTATTAGTTGTGTGTGGGATTGTGCTGCCAACAAAATTAAAAAGTGTGTAAAATTAAATAATAAAAGAAAATTTTTAAAAATCAAGTAATCAGTGTTAAAATTGTACACAAAATCAGTTGAACGTCAACTACCTCATGTATATATTTTTTTAAAGTGATTTGAAATATTTAAACAAAATATAAAACATAAAAATAGAAGAAATTTTGCTGTTAAAACAAATAAGTAATTAAGCCCGAGGCTTTCATTTTGTGTTGTGTGATTTAAGGCGTTTAAGAACATTTTGTAATGATAGTCTTATATCCTTGTTTACATTGACGAAAATTCTTGCTCCTTTTTTTGATATTCTATGGAATTAATTGATTGGTCAATTTCTTTATTTGTGTATAGAAAGTTTATTCACGTGAAGAAAAATAATGCATAAAATAGTTTCAGCTGAATTGTGCCGAATTGAAATAATGGATTATGTACATATCTATATGCAAATGGATGTGTGTTAGATGTCAGATATTTAAAGGAATGTATTATTGCATTACTAAAACAATAAGCGGAGTTCAGTTTGCTGTAAATTGTTTTTTAAAAAATCAAATGTAAAACATCGTAGCTTTTTTTATAAAATCCAATAACAAAATACACACGATTTGCAGTTAGATTTCATGAAAGCTACGATACATAGCACTTGCTCTTTCACAAGACCATTTGCACAAAACTCTGAATGCCGCTATTGCTTTCGTGGCGATATGCTAAATCTTAGCTAGAGCAAAGATGTTTTATGATGTATTTGCCATGGGAACGACTTTTCAGTCACAATCAAATAAGTCTTGTGTTTAATCAAAAATATGCTCATTAGTAAAGAATGAGTTCCTTAAAGTAGAGTCTAGTGCATGCAACCACCCACCATTATTTTATTTATAATGCTGAAAATGTTCTACATGTTTTTGTAACAAATAATCTCATTTTAAACATTCAATAAGCATTTAAATTGTTTCGACTTGAAACGGTACATACTTACATAAAGACATACATACTTTTGTATCTATTTTGTGACAGAAAATATATCAACTAGGTTGAAAATAAGTGGAGTGTTTCTTTATTTTTTCATCGATTTAACAATTTATTGCACCTTAAAATTGTCCTCGAATTGCACGAATCCAAAGAGCAGCGTTTTAAATGTATATCAAGTTGTAACATTAAATATAATAAAGCACTGTAACAGGTTACATTGGTTACTTAAAACGATTTGTGCAGATGAAATTAATTTCCTGATAATAATTATAAAAAAAGGGATACACTATGACAACAAAAACTCAGGATAAGCATAAGATGTCCGAAATTGATGAGGGTATAACGAAAATATTTGAGATTAAAAAGGTTAATCAGTTAAACGAAATTTAATTTTTGTTAAATCTTAATAATTTTCCCACCTTTTTTCATATATGTAATTGTATTTAGCGTTTGGGCAAAGGTGCTTATGGTATTGTATGGAAAGCTTTGGATAAACGCACAAATGAAACAATTGCAGTTAAGAAGATATTTGATGCTTTTCGTGATGAAACAGATGCTCAGCGTACATTTCGTGAGATTATGTTTCTTAAAGCTTTTCGTAATCATCCAAATATTGTGAAATTGCATAATATTTACAAGTAAGTTTTTTCTTAGTTGTTTTCGAAATTATATTTTAAAACATATAAATATTTATAACAAATAAGATTATGACTAAGAAACAGTACAACCGAATGTGTTTGTTGACATACTTATTTCATGAAAGCTTAAACCGGAAACGGTGGCCGCTTAAGCTGGCAAATAAAAGCAATTAATTATCATCTTAAAAACAAAGATGACTAAATCTCTAATCTTCAAGTTAACAAGTTATTCTAACGGCCCTTTTCACAATGTACGATTAAGAGTTAACATGGACTTTACGGCAAGTTGTGCATGTCGAACTTGCCGTTAAAGTCGTCGTTAGCTTTTAATTACACATTGTGGAAAAGGCCGTAAGACTGTTTTTCAATACGAGATTAAAGTTTAAGTTAAATTTAGTAACTGTATTTACTCTTCGAGTTGACTTTTTAATTTGGTTGCTAGTTTAGGATTAAACCACCCCACAACTAGGAAAATAAATTTAAAAATAGTTCAGCGCAAAGAGTAAATACAGATATTAAATTTAATTTATTGCCATTTTTTGTAAAATATAACGAAAATTTTGTGTGAGAAATTACATTGCCAACAAAAACAAATTATCGTATCTTACTGTTGTTTTCAACATAAAATCTCACACGAAATGTTCGTTTTATTTTACAAAAACTGGCAGTTAATCTCTAATCTCGTATTCAAAAACGCACTCTAAAGGTACGGTCACATTTGGCAAATATTTGACGAAAAAACGTGACCAAGAGACAAACTAAAGTTTTATTTCCTTTAATATGAGTTCGCATTTATTAAAAATTCTATGAAAATAGCTTTTTGCTGCATAATTAATTTTATTTTGTAATATAAGAAACAAGTTGAATGACACTAACCTTGTGGTTACGCTGTAATCGCGTGACCGTAGCTTAAGGGATACTTTTTGGGTACGACATTAGAGACTAAGTTAACTTTAATCATAGTTTTATTTGCCAGTTTAATCTTAATTCACATACACATGAATGTTCCTCATACACATGTGACATGACGTGTTCGGACAGACAAAAATTCCAAAAGTTGTTAATTTGTATTCTACATCGATTACTCTTTACGCCACCATAAAAATTTTCAAAAAATATTTCATGTACAGACACGCCCCTTTTACAGTTTTATTATATGTATAGACTTCCTTCGGCACTCATAAAATATTTTGATTGGCTATGATCACACGAGAACAAGAGAGGGGAAGAGAATGGTTTTTGGTTGGCATAATTTTTCAACCAGCTACAACTCCGCATTAGCAGAACAAAACTGATACATGCACACTTTGCAAAAACAAATGAATACAAAATACACTAACACAAACACAAGCTATGTGTACGTATACATTTTATACGCACAAAAATTGTGCGGCTTAAAACTTGTGCTCGTGTGTTTATAGCCTTTGTAAATATGTAATATTAAAGTAATTCAGTTTCTTCTTCTTCTCTATAAAAAACCTAGTAGTTTGATAACACCATGACAACAATGTTGCCATTTCCTGTTGTTCATTAAAAAAAATTTAAAGAACTAAAAATAAATTTGTGTCGCGTCGCTCATTCTATTTATAAAAAAATCTTTACAATGGAAAAAATAAAATTCGTTCGAATTAAATTCGTTTGCGAGAGAATTAAATTCGAGCATTCTTCGTACTCTGATTTTCAGATTATTTAATTATAGAATTAAATTATGTTTAATCTAAAACCCAAATAGAGGCTTTTAGACAATTGGTTAAAATAATTTTTTTTACCAAAATACTGAACAGATTTTAATAAAATATAGATTGCGCACGTCTGAAAATAAAAACCTTAAAATGGGATGACAACAAGAAAAATATAAAATTTATGTCTGTTTTAATAAAATATAAATTGTGCATGTTTGGAAATTAATACCTTTAAAATGACTTACCTTCTATCTAAATCTGCTGTACGAGTATAATGTGAGCGTAAGAGGGATAACAAGAATATCATCCTGTATATACGAGATATTTAAAAAACAGAATTTCTTTTTATTTGTTAAAAATGAAAAAATAATAAAATCCTCCTTCTTTCTATTTTCAGAGCTACAAATAACTTGGACATTTATCTAGTATTTGAGTATATGGAAAGCGATCTGCACAATATTATCAAGAGAGGCACCATATTGAAAGATATACACAAACGTTACGTCATGTATCAGCTGATTAATGCCATTAAGTATATACACTCAGGAAATGTAATACATAGAGATTTAAAGCCCAGCAATATCTTAATCGATAGTAAATGCAGGTAATTTTGAAAATTTTCATTTATAAAAGTGACTAAAATAAATTGTCTACATTTTTTTTAAAGATGTAAATTAGCTGATTTTGGTTTAGCTCGTTCAGTGGCAAATCATGCTTTAGGTGGCAACAATAATGATATGGCCAGCGATAAACCGTCAGAACTTTTGCTAACCGATTATGTGGCCACAAGATGGTATCGAGCACCAGAAATATTAGTAGCAAGTAAAAGGTTAAAAATATTTCAATATTAAAAACATTTTCAGCTTGTTTATAGAATCGCTTGAAGACATCCATGAATACGTAATACATAATAACCCCCTTGGGGGAATGAATTGCTTTGTACAGCATTATTTTTTTCTAGCAAAATGTAATGAAATGGTTTTCTTTGAAAATTGTTTGAAGAATTGCATGGGCGACTTATCAATGCATGTTTTTCTGACGTTGGTTACCCAGCAAAAAATAACATAACATGACAATTTATGTATGTGTATATTCATGGGTTTGTATGTGTATATTCATGGGTTCAACTGATGACGAACTGGTTCGATTTAGGTGAAACATGCATGATTTTACATAAGCGTGTAATTGGAGATCATGTGTTTGTGCGAAAATTTAAATAAATAAAACCATATGAGTGGTTGACAAGAAAACTAACCTTTTTCTGAGCAAATTCTAGAATTTTTGCCGAATTCTGAAGAATCTTCTATGGAAACTCCAAAGGAGTTTCCGACATTTCTGAACAATGTCGGAAAATGTGTGACGACAAATAATCAGAAAATTTTCCGATTGACCTCATAGCTTTTACGCCCTTTCGTATTAATGTCGGAGAGAGCTCGGATCTAGTATTAACAATTTATCAGAAATTTCGTATAAAATTCGCAAATAAAATCAAAATGTTGTAAGACAAAAGAGGACATTTTTTCAGCAAGCCATTTAATTTCGTGAGTGCGTGAAAATGATGTTTATAAAATCACGCTCGATCACGCACGGTACCTAATTGTTAAATCACGCTCGCGCATATTGCGTGATTATGTTTTAATTGAATCACGATCACGCGTGATTCACGCGAAAACGATCGAAATGCAAGTACGGAATCGTAATGTGCAACATGCCTCATAATTGGAGTTGGATTGAAATTCTGCTTCCAATCAATTTCCGTACCAAAATCTATGAACAGGCTGATTGTTATTATTTTTATTCGCCTAACGGCCTTTTTCACAATGTACGATTAAAAGTTAACGTGGACTTTGTATGCCGGACTTGCCGTTAAAGTCCACGTTAACTTTTAATCACACATTGTGAAAAGGCACTTAGCATGTTTTAAAGCTTTTTTGGTTTTTATCCTATAGATACACTAAGGGCATCGATATGTGGAGTTTAGGTTGTATATTAGCTGAAATGATAAGAGGGAAGCCGATATTTCAAGGAAGTAGTACTATAAATCAGGTATTACTTGGAATATACACATATAATTATTTAATTTTTAAAGTTTTCAATTTGAAAGATTGAAAAAATTGTTTACACCCTACCGGATATAACGGAGCACGATATCCGTTCAGTTGGTGCAGGTTTCGGGTCTGTTTTATTAAACAAGCAAGTTTTGAAGGAGAAGTAAGTTTCAAAATTTCCTTATGATTTCAATATAAATTTAACAATTTTTCTTTTTGTCTTGTCTGCTAGAAAAACAACTTTAAATGAATTGTTATGTGGTACAACTGGAGATGCATTAGATTTGGTAAAATCATTGATAGTATTAGATCCTAACGGGCGTTTAACAGCCCATCAAGCTTTAAATCATTCATATGTGGACAAGTAAAAATAGTTTCTTAAAAAAATTATGATAAAAGTTTCCAAGTTGATACTTTCATGAAAAAAAAACATTTTTTAATAGATTTCGCAACTCTTTGCCGGAATTGGAACTAAGTATTGATATATTGCCACCCTTTCGTGATGACATACGGTTAACAGTTCCCGAATATCGATCAAAATTATATGAAATTGTACAAAGCCATGGAGAAAAAAACAAGTCAATAGATAACAACAAAAATTCCCTAAATATTACAAAAACAAGGTAATTTCACTTTTTAATTTTTTTAACACAACCACAACCCGCGAAGCGATTAGCTTGTTTGCGGAAAACATCCAGGGTCTATGGCGAACCAACAACCTCTGGACTGACAGGCTAGCCGCAGGGGCACCCTAATGAAAAAATATTTAATTTCACTCCCACAGAGAGCACAAGTCCCTACAAAATTTGCATGACAGAAGCGAACAGAAAAAAAGTTCCAAAGTAAAACAGTTAACATCCAATACTATGGAAGATAATACTCAACAAAGTACTGCCAATCTAAGTACCATCTTTCAAAGAGCTCTCACGAAAACCATTCCTTTTGCTAAAAGTAAAAGCACTAAAAGCTTAAGCAATGCAAGTGGAGACGGGGCAAATAATGAACAGAAAAGCAATGTAAAAGATGAGACTCACTTTCAGCGCAGCAAATCACGTGGACATCAGCATTCTCACCACTTACAGAGACATATCATAGGCGATCAACTATGTGACAGTGAAACAAACGTTAGAAGATTTTCTACAAATGAGATGGACTTTTCTAAACAAGTTGCCAACACGGAAACTCTTAAAAGAAATATTACCGCTAAAAGATTGCATAGGAGTGCCATAGCTTTAAATAAAATCGAAAATGAAAGTGACAACAAAATGGTATATGCTAACCAACAACATACACCACCTCCTACAATAAAGAATTTCGTACGACATACTAAATCTGAAGTTATACCTTTAAATACGACAGCTAGTAGTGAATCTTGTAAAGCTAAAGAACGAATTTGCTATGAGAGAAGACTTAAAAAGTTGGAAGAAGAAATTGAATTATATAAAAAGGAAGTGAAAAATTTTTGTCGGGAAACATTTAAAAACAGTCAACAAAAACAACAAGAGCAGCGCTTAAATCCGGAAATAAAAAGTGCTAAAAATTTTAACATGAAAAGCACACCAAAGAAGCCGCCCACATCCACAAATACACCCATTAAAAACATTTATTTTCAATTGCTAACCAAAGGGCAACATAATGATTATCATAAATCAGATTTAGATATTTCTGGTAATAGTGGCAATGGAAGCAGCAGTAGCGATCATTTTAGAAATTCCAACTCATATTCTAGTCGTAGTAAAATCACAAAAAATAATCATTTCAATCAAATAACTAACGGGCGTCAAAGCAATCAACAGTTTCAAGATCAAAAATTAACTCAACCATATCACCACGGAACACAAAATCATCAAACTGAACATCGTTGTCGTCCAATATCGAAATTTGTTTAACATCAATTCAGAGGCTAATAAACTTTTTCACATCTTATATTTATAAAAATAGAACAAGATTTTTTATAATAAGTGCATTCATATCTAATTTGTAAATTTTTAAAATAAAACTGCCCAATTTTGTAATATTATACTGTATAACACATGAAGAATAATAAACATACATTTATATTTTGTGCCAGTATACAAATTTGAAAGAGTAATTTATTGATTTTTTGCTCTTATCCCGATAGTTTTCAAAAGAGTGTGGTTGTTGTAACAGATCTGGGGCAGAATTACCGCATTCGTTATCGAGTAGGCTTTCGTATCGAATAAAATTTCGTCACGTATCGAATGGATGGTTAACCGTTATTCGATAGCTAACGTATTGAAATGTTTAAAAAGTGTACCAAGTTTGTTTTACACCGGTTGTTGAATCGACTACGAGTTTGTAATACATTCAAGAAAAATTTTGTGTTTCTTTAAGCTAGTTCAACAACTAATGCGGGTGCTAGACGGATCAATATTTTACCTTCAATATATATGCTTGTGTGCGTTTGTTATGAAAATCAAAATCATTTTGATATTCTTCAAAATATCCCCTCCGTATATGTGTACATATTTTTTGTAAACAAACTCACACAAACACATATATTGAAGCTGAACATTGTGACCTGTGTGGCATTCGCTTAAGTCAATTTGACGACTGTAATAAGCAGGGCAACCAAAAATATGCTCTAAAAAAAGAGTTTTATGCCCATTAAAAATGCTGTAATAAAACACATAAAAAATGCTCTTAAAATGTGAAAAATATGCTCTAAAAAAGTTTTTATTTTTCAAAATAGAAAATTTTATTTAAATATAATGAAAAATATTTGTACGTAATTATTATTCGAAACGAAATAGGTATAAGTCGGAAGTTATTATTATTCGGCTTAAGTTCGCTAATTGAATTAATGTAAATTCAAATATTAGAATATCTAATCAGACTAGCAGAACGGATTAGTACTACTAATTTCGATAGCCGCTACGCCATCATCATCAGCGTCCTTTGTTCACTTTTACCACGTTTGATCGTGGATACTAGTATTAATGAAACATCAGCTATTTAACCAAATCTTATGGAGAAAAAGATTATGAGTATCTTATTCGTTTTGATATGGTGAGACAAATTTTGACCTAAATATAAAAGTCGATTAAAGAATCAGATGAGTATTGAGCCGCTGATCAGCCGAATAATTCGCTTAACTACACATAAAAAGTCGATGCAATTGCTATTGAGTGATTTTCAGCTACAAGTAGTTAGAAAATTTTAAAAATACTTTCAATATAACAAAAAATTTTATGAAAAAATGCTCTTAACATACAAAAATATGCTCTTAACATACAAAAATATGCTCTTAAAAGTAGAATATGCAAAATGTGCCTTTAAGGGCAAAATATGCAAAAATATGCTCTAACAAATCGATGCCAAAATTCTTAAAAACTTCTGAAATGGATAAATAACTACCTTATATGTTTGTAAGACATCCAGAAAAAAATATGATATATAATATTTTTGGTTGCTCTGGTAATAAGGTTTATTGGTAATGTTCCATGATTTTTTTGCTAAAAAATACATACAAAAATTAAAGAAAATATTGTTTTCGTTCGCTCTGGTGCTGATGAGTGGAATTTAAGCAGCAGGTACTCGATTATCATATGCAATAATCCCAAAAAAGAACATTTTCGAACAATTTCACTCGATCACGTACATATGTGGTACATAATTCGGCCCCTGCTGTTGTCGGTAGTTCTTTCCTGAAAGTATTAAATATTATGATTAGTGGGAAATGTGTGGTCAGGTGGAGGTTGCAACTGGAGAAACCTTGCCACCTTAGTAGGCGTTGGCCATAGGTTGATAGGGCGAAGAGATGTGGAGCTGTTTATGCAGATAAACAGATTCGCTCTGGTAGCAGTTTAAAATACTGCACTATCCGCCTCTTAATTGTGCTAGGATTAAGGGAGATTTTGTGAGATGTTGGCGCTCACTGTCCGAAAGTGAGTGAGGTTGGGTATTGAGAACTTTGTTGCATCTATAGCTAATATAAATAATTGCATTAACCGTTAGTTTAATACAATACTATCATGGCGTTCGCTACAGTCATCGGATTAATGTCGGGTGGAATGATGTGATGTCCTCGCGGTGGTGTCACCGAAAATCTAATGGGATGTGTCTGGGGTTCTGCATCAGAATTTGATGATTAGGGTGGTTTGGCACCACCAGGAAATGCTTTGTTAGCAGTACATTATGCTGCCTCACATGTAGCATTAATGTCCGTAAAGGTGGCCAATATTGGTAATTTTTACATATCCTGCTGCTGCATTGTTTGCTATCTTTTGGGTATCAATAAGGAACGAAATCCATATTAGGGCAACGTAGTTTAGTAGGGAGTGACCAATATCCTTATATGTCGCTACTATGACCTCGTCCATGCCCTAGGAAATGCCTGAAAGAGCTTTCAGGATGTTGTTCCGGGATATCACTTTTTGATTTATATAAGTGGCGGGCGATGAGTAATAAAGGAGGTTATCAAAGAGTGCCACTAGGATTTCAGGGCTTTTAACCGTATTTGTATCCTTACTGCCTTAAGAGTTAAAAGTGACACCGACGATTTTGAGGGTGATAGCTTCAAGTTACGTTCTTTCAGGAAGTCTGCAACGGTGACCACATATTGGGTTATTTTAGCACTTACATAAGTATGTATGTCAGTAATGTGTACACCGATGATATGATAGTGCAGTCATCGGCGTATGACGCCAACTAGACTTCCTGAGGATGGGTGGGAGTTTTAGCAAGATAAATATCGAAGAGTATAGGTGACTTCTCATCCGTTTTTACCTTGCGTTAACTTGATTGGCCATCCAGCGTTCGATATGGTTGGGAAGTGAGAAGCTCATGATGTCATTAATCAGCAGCGAATCAGCTTCAAAGTCATAGTGGTACTATGTTCTTCCATGAAACCATGTTGGTATGCGGGGTGTGGGAAGTGCTCATTCACGGGTGGCTTTTAAAACTTTTGTTACGGGTGACAGCAGGGAAATTGGACGATAGGAGTCCAAAGAAAGAAAGTTGGAAGATGAACCTTCCAACTTTCCAGATATCTGGAATCACCAGTTGGCGAATAGAGAGCACTAAAATGCGTTCAATCAACATCAACATTGAGATGCCACCAGGTCCAAGAGCTTTATAGGATTTAGATTTGGAGAACATGCTCTCAAGGTCAGTGGGTGTGATAAAGTGGGGCTCATTGCCACGTTTGAGACTATTGGCTCACCGGATTATACCTCTTTCGGACCGGTTGTCGGTGTACGACAAATCGTCAGCAGAACATGGTGGCACATAGTTTTGCATCTGCATGTTGTTTAAGTCAATAGCTACGAGATTTCTTTGATTATTTGATCCAGATATAGTTTTCACTGTTCACCACATCTTTTTAGAGTTGATAAAGCATTGATTGAGGTGAGCTAACCGTTTGCTACTGCGACGTTTATTCACGAGGGTTGTGATTTGGCCCGCAAGCTGTTCTATTCACTCATTCAATATTCAATAGAACACTGAAGATGGCACATAGCCGAAACCGGCCTGTTTACAAACCAAATTTGACGTGGGATGACGGAAAATCGTTCCAAATTCTATTCACTCATCTTTTTGTGCCACAGGTGCTGAGCCAGATGGAAAACGGATGTCGGGTATTCTTCCTGCTGGGATAAAACGCTTAGCTGCAAGGTGGTGAAGGCAAGCAGCGCCGAACAGATAATGGAATTATCTAGGGCTTGAACATGTAGCTGTAACTCTCATAGAGAAGTCTTCATTAATATCAGCGAAGTCGGATTCGCCTGTCTGACCGTCAATGCGAGGGTCATTGGGCAGTTGTAAGAACCAGCTCTCGTGGTGAGCACTGAAGTCGACAAGTATTTTGTTGTCAGCCTACAGTACGTTGGATATACTTGAGTGATAACTAGTTCCTATGACGAGCGGGATATATAGTACATTGACAATATCTAACTGAATATCTCCAGTATCTATTTGAGAAGATCATTGTCTCCGGAAACGGGTCGGGATCGGGAGTAGCCGGCGGGACTAAAACTTTGTAGTTGACAGTGCGTTCTATTATGAATGCAAGTCCTCAACCATGTTCTCTTTCTCTATCTCTCTGAACGATGCTTTAGTTCTCATGGGACAAGAGGGTACTTTTGCTGTGAAGCTTCGTTTCTTTTATTGCAGCTATGAGTATGTTAGTGCTATGCATATAAGTTGTGATCTCCATTATCTTATTCCGAGGACCATTACAGTTTAATTGCAAGATCTGGAATAAAGGTAGGTAGTCAGGGTTATACAGTTTAAGGGATTGCTCGGATGAGATTGGCGAGCTATCAGCAGTTGTATTGTTTGATCAATAAGAGGATAGGAAATCATTCAAATCTCTGCGGAATCGCAAGTTAGCGTATCTCCTTACATTACACCAGTTTTTACAACCATTGCACTGTATTGATATATCGGTGCTCCTTATGGCTCCCGTACAGACAACACACATAATTTGGGCGAGCTGTGTTCTAACATGAGGGGGTGTTATGTCAGCTGGAGGTTGTTGAAAGGAAACAGACGAGGAAGAGCTGGGATTTGTTGGTTGCGGACTGCAGCCACTAGCTACGAAGCTGGGGACCAGTCGCGATGACTGGTGAAACCTGAGCACCTTCTAAGGTGGCAACAGTTATTGCAAACCTTACACCTGGTGGTGTTGCGCCGAAGACGGTCGTGACACACCGCACAATTGCAGATTGAGGAACCTGAATTTTTTCGATGCCAGCAATAGTACTATACAACAAATGAAGACTTTTGTAAAAACGCACGGACTGGGTAGTAAAACCCTATACTCAGTTTGGCAAATTTGGTGACCGATTTTTTATGGGCTCCAAAGTTTCTGAACATCACTGGGTTTATAAAAAAATTTTCATCAGTTTTTAGATTACAGCTAATTCAGACCTGGTAACATCGCTTAACTATACATATATGGCAATAATGTAGCTAAGGGCCAGTATTGCAACTCAGCAGTAAAGTGGAAGATAGTTACTGGCATGATTAGCAGAAGTGATCGGTAAACTGACCTGCAACAATTTTTCACTGGCCCTTATTACGCAAGGCGAATTCACTACAGGTGAACTTGTAAGCACAGCTGTTAACTTTTTTTTGGATTTTCTTTATCGTCGGATGTCAAAATACAATATTTGCTTTGTGAGTTTGAGTACGAACAATTATTTTACAAAAATAAAATGCTTGTGGTTTTTGTTACATGTTGTACTTGTTTTATTAGTGAGATTACCTGAAAAAAAATTCATAGCTCAATTATTAAAACTCTAAAGGCACTTAGCTAAAACATGAATGTGTACTGTTCCAAAAACTTGGGCAAAATATACATTCAAAAACTCCCAGCATTGAGAATATCGATGATATTCCACGCTGGTAAGACCAAAATGGAAAAAGCTTAAAATGGTTAAGCTTGCTAAGAGAAGACAGTTAGTGAAGTTCCAAACATTTAGAAAAAGCTCATTAATAGGTGCGACTCGGCACAAGATGGCGACTGTCTGTTAATTGAGCTTACTAAAATTAGAAGGATTTTCGCTACAGTGTTGTTGCCCCTATCAGTGGCAGTGTGGGTAAAAGACTCTGATGAGTAGACTTGGTAGTCACGAAACAGCTGTCAGTCCAACCTTCCGTACACCCAAATTTTTCTTTGAATGTTCAATATTTACATGCTTTAGAATTTCTTTCTTAAATAAAAAATAATTTGATCGAAAGATTAAATTAAAAATGAACTTAAGCCAAACTAATTAAATAACTTTGGATAATTAGAAACATTTTTGTAGGAAGTTTTGTCAGCTTTAACTCTTTTATGCAAAATTTTTGCTTAAAGTTATAGTTTCAGATCTGAGCAAGAAACTAACAAATGTCACCTTGAGGGGTCTTCTCCCCATAGATCTCAAGCCAAACAACAGGACTCTTTAGTGTCTTTAAGCATATGTACCAAGGACCAACTGTGCCAATTTTTAAAACTTCGGGAATAATTTCCTTCGAGTTAAAAAACTATAGCTTTGTTTACGGTTTACGATGGTATTGAGAATGCATTGGAAGAAACAAGTGCTCAAGAAATCATGAAACACTATTTCATTTCAGCGCGTTCATTTATTTTTTGCTGGGTATATAAAAGTGAATATACGTTTGTTTATTTGTATGTTTGAAAGCTATGTATCCCTAAGCCAGTGAACCCATCTTGCTGATATTTTCACAGTATATTACTGATGCTCTGAAACGAACCATAGGATATATATTTTTGGAATATTGTTAGTGGGCGTGGAAGAAATTTTTATTTTAGGATATTCGTGGAACTGATGCAGCTAAGGACTTCAAAATTTGTGCGAGTAACTCTTTTTATGATGTTTAAGGAGATATTATTAAGCAATGGACAAGTGGGCGTGGCACTTCCCATATATAGCAAATATATATTTTGACATATCATGGGAACTAATACGGTAAAACACTTAAGATTTTGTAGGAGATACTCCATTGATTTTATGCATTGTTCTATAGAAAATAGACAGAGAAAATTAGTGGGCGTGTCACCTCCCATATAATTTTTTTTGGAATATCTTTAGAGCTAATGCAGCAAGAATCTTGAAAATTTGTATAAGCATAGCTTTCTATAGTGTGCGCTGTCGTTCAAAAATAACTCCAGATTGGACATGAGGGTGTGGCACCTCCCATAAAGAGCAAATATTTATTTTCAGATATATCAAAAACTAACATAGGGAGAGCCTTCAACTTTTGTAGCGTTAACTCTGTCGATATTGTACATTGTCTCTGGAAAAAATTTCAAAATTGGACAAGTGGGCGTGGCGCCTCTCATATAGAGCAAATATTTATTTTGAGATGTTTTTAAAACTAATACCAGCTGGCCGATCTTTCTGAAATGTTTACAGTGTATTATTGATGGCACTTACCCCCATATAGAAGCAACATTTACTTTAAAATATCTTGCAAGCCAAGGCAGTCGGAATTCAAAATTTTTCCGTGCTTATTAACGTAAAAACGTGAATAGTGTTATAGAAAGGAGTCAATCTCTCAAATAGAATAACAATTTATTTTTTTAATATTTAATTTTAAATAAACAAAATTGAAAAATAATTATATATAAAAATGTCTTTTTCTTTTCATCACAAAAGGGACATTGTGTAGCGAAGCACACTGGTTTTAGATAGTTATTATATAAAAGTATCACCTTTTTCGACTTATGACGTTGATGCATCAAATGAGCGATTAGTATATATTTTTAAAAAAATTCTAGTTTTTTCTTCTTCGTTACTTTTAATTCTTTGTGTATATTTATATATAACAAAACCTTTTCCTGCAAAATTTGTGTGTGGCCATAAGGAGGCGCTATTATAAAAAAGATCATTAAATTGTAAAAAAACAACACTTTTCTTTCAGATTTAATTTTCTTTTTTATTAATAAATTATAAAATATCTATTTAATTATAGGTTTTTTTCTAATTATTTTTTCTACTTTGTTTTGGGTCACACCTGAAGCAAACCAATTTAAAATTGATTTAAAAAAAAGAAACGAAGCATATGTATACGTACCTATTTATCTTGATAGACAATATTTAAATTATTATTGGCTTAATGCAATTTTTATTTAAATTTATATTCGTAATGCTAATACGGATATTTATTTGGTAAAGCTTACAACAACACTTTTGAAAATGCACTTTGTCATTGCGCAAAAGACTATATAGATAGTTTTCATAAATAGTTCATATTGTATAGAAATAATTTAACTACATGCTTTGCACTAAAAATAAATTAATTTTATTATCATAGCTATAACATGATATTAGGCTGTTTTTGTGTATTTAAAAATACTTTTCAATCGCCATATTTGCATATATATAAACATATGTATGAAAAATTTGTTTTACGACTGTTCCAGTCGTTTTAAAAACCGACAAATTGCCTTTACCTTAATTTAGTCCATGTTATTGCGTAATAATTAACAAATAATCTTATTGTTCTATAAATTTTAATACTTAATAAATCTACATAGTTTAGTTTAATCTTTACCTTTCTGCTGTATTTGTTGTTGAGGCAATTCATGCTGTAATTCTAGTATATGATCAACCGGTTCTGGTTTGCCTTCTTCATTAATGCGACAAGGCTTTATTATACCACCACGATGTAATTTATCTACTAATTGAGCCAATTTTTCAGCTTCATATTCTTTTTGTTCATCGGACATTCCATCTAAGGGATTGGGGGTCGGTGGCATATAACAGCCTAAAACGGGATTAACCGAATTTTTAATGCGTTTATATTCTTCGGTATCGCTGTCTTCACTATCCGATGAAAATTCACTTGTATCTGGCTTACGGCAATCCAAAAGACCAGTATTAGCAAATAAACCAGCCATATTGCCGTAACCAAAATGTTTTATCAAACGGCTAGGGCTTTTCTTACAGCAAACTAATAACAGTTCATAAGATAAATTTCGAACCACCATGTTGGGATTCATAAGCAAGCGGCAGAGATAATTTCTCAATTCGTTGCCTTCTTCAGGACGTTTGTAAACTTCTTTTAAGGGTGGCAAGACTATGCTGCGAACATAGTGGCGCATTATTGAATTGCTGCAAACGCATTTCACTAATATTGTTAATACTGGCTGTACGAGTTCTTTATTTGAAGTAGTACTTTTTTCCAAATCTTCAAGAGCGTAAAGCAGAAAGTTGAGTATAATTTCTAGTGCTGTTACATTACGATTTTCAAATATACAAAAATTTTCCATTGAAAATGCTGAAGACGTCGAAGGACTGTCACATTTTAGCATAAGCTCACTAAGGCAGCTGCTGCAAATATTCGTTAGGAGATCTATAGAATGAGAAACGACTTGTCGTTCACGCTCATTTCTCATAGCTCCGAAACGTAACAGCAAATCGCGTATAACACTGGTCAAGTGAAGACTTTGAATTTCGTTTTCACTAGGACTTTTATCCGTGCAAGAAGTTATATTAAACATAACTTTCAACATTTCTATTATAACATCCATTTGCCCATCCGAGAATTCCTGTGTGTTGTGCAGCTTTTCGTCCATAAGCTGGGTCATATAAGTCAAACCGTTAAGTTCGAATAACACACGACTTCGAACAGATGTTTCAAGAGCCGTTACTAAAAACAGTAACTTCATATCAAACAATTCAATTTTTTCGGGAACCTGTAAAGATGATGATAGCCTGTGGAATATTTGATCGGCTACATTTTGTCGTACACAACTTCGTCGTATTTCGGCGTTTTGAAAGACCAAGTTGCACAGACACTTCAATGCCTCTACTACGCGTTCCATGTTATAGTCGCCTAATACATCCAACGAACTAACAGAGCGAGGAGATTCTTGCTCCTGGGATGGTTCACCTACCAAAGAACTACTCATGGTTAAATGTGCCATTTTAAGTAGACAACCAATGTCATCAATTATATTGTTTTTAAGTAGGCTCGCTTCATCGCGCGATAATATGCGTACTGTATTTAAACACAATATATGGTGCTCTTCCAATGCATCATCGTTCAATATATTAAAAACTGTTTTCCACAAAGTTATCCACAAATCATTTTTATGAAATTTATCGAATTTAAAAAGATTGGCGTTCTAAAAAAACACGTTGTTAATGGTTTGTGGTTGGAAAGTTTAATTATTTATAATCTATTTATATTAATAATGCATAATTACATATTAACTATATCTTATTTCTCCTCCCACTCCTTAAAAACAAATTCATAAGAAACTTACTTCTATATTAAATTGTTCCAAAATTGTTGGAAATTTCGCAATGTTTTTGTCCTGTAACTGTTTTAGATTGTCAGTATCCATATTTAATTATTTATAAAATATATTTTTTGCACTTTTTATTATATGTATAGATGTGTATAAATAGTAAAACAAATAATTAAATTAATTAAAGAACTACAATGACTGATTTGCAAATAAAGCAGATTAACAGTGCTGCCAGACTATATTAAATAAGATCACTAATTCCAATTGACAGTTACTTGAGGTCTACATGAAACATAATATGTAACGCTACGTTTACACATGAAAGTATTTCATGAAAGTTTTGTATACGTATAATAAATAAAAATTGCAATGTTATAGACAACTTCTTGAACAGTTCTTGTTCGTTTACACCGGAAAGAGAAGTTCATTTTAAAAATCTTGCCGAAGCAAAGAGTTGCAAGTATTTCTATAGACGTGGCTCACACAGTGCAGTTTTTGTTTCGCAACTTTTAATTCAACTGGGAGAAAGACAGAAAAACTGTGCTGCTTTCTCTGTATTTCTCGCAACTGAATTAAAAGTTGAGCAACAAAAATTGTCCTGTGTGAACCCCGTCATACTCATGGGACTAGAAGTAGAGTTATCGCATGCACAATTTTAAAGGGCAATAGTCGGAAATAATATTTATTGCTAATTTTTTAATGAGACTAAAGGTGGATTCAAAATTTTTGTCCGGACAAAATTTTTTTTTATATATAGCTTGACGTCCCTCTTTGTGAGAGAGAGAAAAGAAGAGAAATAATTTTGTTCGGAACATTTTCAGCTTGAATTGGTTTAATCATGGTAGAATAAGAGTGAGTCTATATCTGATAAATTTTTATCATGATAGATGACAAATCGTTATCAAGATAAAAATGTATCAGGTATAGACTGCATTTATTAGTGTTATTGCAGTGTCTTGACAATTTTGTCAGAGCTCAAGCTCAGACAAATTTGTCTTGATAAAAAACGTAAACAAACTGTTTGACGTTTCAATTTATTTTCAAAAACTAAAATTTTTAAAACGTTTTTACAAAAAAAAATATACGAATAAAGCAAAATATGAATGCTTTATCTAAATAAAAGCAGTTTAATGAAAAAAATAAGTGAAATAGTGCATGAATAGTGACAAACTACCTTCACAACGCCAAACAAATTGTGATTTATCATAACAAAAAAAACAACAACGTATTTGCATGTATACTAACAATAACAAAAAATTTACAACTGTTCTGCCGACGTTTTGTTAGTTGTCATGATAAAAATATATCAAGTATAGACGTAGGGTAATATACAAAGTAGCCGTGGAAAGCCAGCTGATTATTTTTTTATTTACTTGAACTGCATACTACGCTATAGGCTTAATTTTAATTTTTGTCCGGACAAAGTGGTACTGAGTTGCCACATCAAAGAATGTTTTTTATAGCAATTCTGTCATTTCTTGTCTTATTTCTATAAATGCGCCATTGAAGTAATATAATAGTACTTACGGCCAATTATGTTTAAATTCTGTTTTGCATTAAACACTTAAATCAAAATTAATTCACCAATCTTGGACATTTAAATTCGATTTAAGTTTTATAAATTACCATATGATTTTGACTCCTTGTTCTTTTTGTACAAACAAAATATTTGTGGCCGCTGACAAATCAACTTTTGTTGGCATGAAATTTGGGGTTTCTTTGTCTATATTTCGCTTTCTATCATTTTGTAAGCTGTTTTTATTTAATAAAACATTGCATAACTATTTCCTAAATGTAGAAAAATATATTTTTTGGAATTTTTCTTTGTTTGTGTTGAACAGCTGCTTATTTGGGACATTTATGGGAAATTTATATTTTATGGTGCTACCATATTTTTGCCACAATTAAATACAAATAATTAAATACGACTGAAAAACGGAATTTGTATTTAATTACAATTTAAATGTATATAAAAATTAGCAAAATAAATATTTAATTACTCAAGTCAAAAACTGGCGGGTTTTGACTTGATAATTAAGTTGTAATTATTTTTAAGGTAAGCGGCCCACCCACTTGCAATATAATTGTGCGATTTTTCGTATTGTACAAGAATATCGCCAAGGTGTATGTCATATTCGAAGATGGCACAATATATTGGCTAAAATCAAAATGCCTTTGATTTTTATTGTACAATAAGGAAAATTGTGTAATATGGTGGCAACATTGTTCAGTGTTATATTTACTTTTTCACTGTCAGGAGAATTGGGCAATATTTTCTTTGAAAATATTGTGACATTTTTTGCATAGTATAGGCCAGAACGACAATAATATGTACAATAACATATGCAATAATATTGTATAATGGATTGGTCGCTTTATAATTAAATACGAAATTGTCTTTTTGACTGCATATTTAAATAATAATTAATTGCCCAACTTTGTGTAATTAAATAATAATTAGGTTTCATAAATTGCCATATGATTTTGACTGCTACTTGTTCTTGTGGAAACAAAAAATTGTGGCCGCTAACAATTCAACTTTTGTTGTCGAGAAATTTGGACTTTCTTTGTCTATATTTGGCTTTTTGTGATTTTGTTTTTATTATTTTAAAACATTGCAGAAACTCTTCATTATTCTTATTTCCTGAATGAAGAAAAATTAATTTTTTGGAATTTTTCTTTGTTTATGTTGAGCAGCTGCTTTTTTTTTGGAAATTTAGGGGAAATTTGTGGTATTTTATGGTGCTACCATATTTTTGTCACAATTCAATAAGAACAACTAAATACAACTGAAGTTGTATTCAATTACAATTTAAATTTATATGAAAATTAACTAAATAAATAGTTAATTACTTAGTACGTTTATACGCACGAGTTATTTGCAAATAAAAACGTAGTGCTACCAAGTATGTATTTTTATTGTAACTTACTAACTCACGAAAACAATTACTGATTAACGCGCTATTTGCAAATAAGAAGTTTGGGTTGCCACCTTTACATATATTTGTTCATAAAAAATAATAAATAGTTAAAAATACTCACAAATAGATGAATAATCAGTGCTTTAATAAGTTACAATAAAAAAGGATTTGGCAGCATTTTACGTTTTTATTTGCAAATAAGCTCTGCGTATAAACTAGGTAAC
This sequence comes from Panzeria rudis, assembly GCA_956483635.1. Classification (NCBI taxonomy): domain Eukaryota; kingdom Metazoa; phylum Arthropoda; class Insecta; order Diptera; family Tachinidae; genus Panzeria; species Panzeria rudis. The sequence continues at coordinate 16,100,266 of OY101448.1, read as the reverse complement.
TGGGTCAAAAACTGGCGGTAAAAGGCATTTGAGATAATATGCCAAAATGAAATATATATGAGAAATCATGTCTCAAATTACTTAATTTTGGCAAATCAATTGATTTGTGTTTTCATGTTTGTTTTGGACATGTATCTTAAACTCATTTGTATTAGTTTTCAGTTTCAAAGTCAATGTAAGAAATCATCGTATAAATGATACCGCTTTTCAGTAGCACTTGAAATGGAAATTTAAAAAAGTCTTGTCTGAAAACTCAGCGTCTAAATCACCTATATCAGCTGTTGTCTTCCAAACATGATGTAATTAGTATCCAGATGGCATCGCAACAGCAGCTGATTAGTTTCTTAACTTGTTGTTTTGTGTATATCCTACGTCAAATACGTCTATTTTTTGATAGCTATAGTTTTTGTTGTATTATAGTATTAGTTGCCGTCAAGCGGCCACCTTGTATATTTATTTCATGCCCATCATGGTGGATTTATACAGGTGATATTATAAGCACAGCAGTTCTACTTTTTTTCCGCAAATTAGATGCTCGTATGTCAAAATTTGTATACGTTGACGTAGGGGCTGAGACGTCAAATGTTATTGTAATTGGTTAATTGTTTTAACACCACCTGATAAAATTAATTCACCTTGTTATATATTAATTTAATAATAAACAATCGTACATTCATGAGCAGAGTTCACAAGTGGGAATGGATGGTATGTGCATATGTTATTTTTTTATTTATTAAGCAAAGTACATAATGATAATTTGTTAAGTGACACAAAACGAAGCTAATCAAGGCAGATTACATATTTTTGGTGTTATTAATTGTGAAAGTTAAGATAAGACTGAAGCACAAACTACTGATATTTTGTTAGAACAAACAACGATTTAACAAGAGCAGATTCTAGTTTATACACACAAAGATAAAATTCTTTAATAGATTAAAAAACTTTATACAACTGCTGGCTGTAAAGAATGTGTGTGATATTTTTTTACGTGAATCCAAATCCTGGGAAAGATGGTTATAAATTGATATTGGCCTCCAATCGCGACGAATTTTATGCTCGCAAAACTATGCAGGCAGGCAAATTTCCAGATACTGAGCATATGTATGGTGGCATTGATTTAGAACCCGGCCGTGAAGGTGGCACTTGGTTAGCGTTTTCCGGAAAGGGTGGAATTTTCAAAGTTGGAGCTTTGTTAAATCTAACTGGAGAGCCAAAACCTAAAAATGCTGTCGGTAAATTTTAAAATATCTTTTTTTATGATGTAATCTGAATTTCTTCAAAATTTTAACAAACACTCATCCACATTTTTCATTTAATTTTTTTGTAGTAAAAATTTACCAATTTGGATTTACCCAAACGTACAATTTTTATATGCATATTCCCCCTTATTCCGTAACTATTTGTCGACAATACCAAAAAATGGTACATTTCCACTCGCCATCGACAACACTACTATTACTGACAGCCACTTACTGATCTCTAAGGCATAGAGAATGGGAAGGGGCTGTTAATTGTAGTAAATTTTTGTCGACAGCGAGTAGACAAGTGCCAATTTTTTGGTATTGTCTTGACGTGACGTCGACAGAAAGTTACGGAATAAGGGGATTATCATTTTTATAACTTATTTATTATATTATCTATTAACTGTAATCCAATATGCATTTTTCCATTACAAACAATCCAAGTTAAGAATCATAGTCAACCTTACCATCAACGCTACAATTGCAACAATAAACCTCCCCAGTTAAATTCAATACTTAATGGTTGTATGCAACCTAATTCTTCTACTAAGATTTTTTATAATAATAGCACTTCTACTGAGTCCAATATTTCAACCTCAATTCCACTACACAATAATAACTTTTTACTAGGAAGAGGCATGATCGCTACTGACTATGTTCGTAATTATAGCAAAGACTTTGATAATAGCAATTATAATCAACAACTGGTGGAAGATTGCAGCAAATATAGTGCATTTAATTTTGTATCCATCGAAATCGAGTAAGTAATGGAGTCTTTTATCATAATATATTTTATTAACATAAGACCTTTTCCCACAGTACAATATCAACTTCAGCAGCTGTAACACTTTGCAGCAATTCACCAGCTGGCTTGGTACACTACAAGGATAAAATTTGCTACGGCTTTGGTAATAGTCTTCCATCATCACCTTTTGAAAAGGTTTGCTATGGACGTAACACTTTTCAAAATATTGTTGACGACTTTTGCCAACAAGATGTTAAACCTCAACAAACTGAACTTATTGCTAAATTAATGAATTTACTGAAATGCAAAAAGAAATTTTGGCCAGACACAGAACTAAAACGTCGAGCTCCACTTTATGGTGAATATTTAAGTGCATTAAATGTTTCCATACCCGATACTGGTTATGGTAGTCGTACGCATACGGTAATATTGGTGAATGCCGATAATAAAATGGATTTTGTTGAAGAGACTATGCTCAGTGAAAACCCTGAAGGAGAATGGTCTAGAACTCATATAGAAAATCAATTTTTTAAATAAGCTAAAAATATGTTCTCTGCATATATGATTTTACTCAAAACTATGTATTGTGTGTGTGTTCTTTTAAATTAAAAATTTTGTAACGAAAATCACTTGTAAGCAAATATGTTTGTATATTTCAGTCAGTATTTTTTTTATTAAATAACTTTATTTCAAGAATATTTTTACATAATATTATGTAATACAATGTATTATTAATTAACATTATTTTCATTTACAAAATATATTTAAGAAAATGTCAATTTTTTGCTATAACTATACACACAAACTACAATTTCCCAATATCCTTTTATTTTTTATAGGCTTTAGCCATCTTACTTTTTACGCCTTTTAAAGCACCCTTGCGAGCCCCGTTGACGATATTTTTAAAAGTACCTGCATGTTTAGCTCGTTTTCTTAAGAAGAAATGGAAAATTATAATTAAAATATGTATGACTCGAAATAAATATTTTAGCTTACCTTTTATTTAAAGTATTTCTACTTAATGGTATGTAAGCATACGGATCTAATTTTCCTTTCTTTTTCATATCACCCTTTGCTTTTTTGGTAGAATATTCCGTACCTGCATAGTTTGATTTGGCCGAATATCCCGATTTACCAGATTTCATAGAGATCGCATCTGAAACAGCACCCACGTTTCTGTGAATACCTTTACCGCCCGTTGTGTAACGTGACGCTGCAGTTTTTCCCGAACGCATACTTAACGCATCAGCTGCTTTGCGTTTACGATTTGGAGCCACCTTTGCAACATCTTCCTCTAAAAGAACGCAATCAATATTTTAGTTCAAAATGAAATAGGAGTTTTTTTTTATTAAAGAGCGCTGTCACAATATTATTTTTGCTGCTCGGTGGCATTTCGGACACCTGCTTCACCTGTAATGATTTTCTGCTTTACTTTTCTCAAGGTACTTTTTAAAAGGCCTCTAGAGGGAAGAGAATCTGTCGCAAAGCTTCACCTGACCACTTTTTTAAAAGTACTTTTCTTTAAGATACTCTCCCTGAAAGGTATTTTTCATAAAACGTACTTTTTTCAAAAGTACTTTTCTGAAAAAGTAATTTTCTTAATAAGTACTTTTCTTAAAAGGTACTTTTATTAATAGGCTCTTTTATTAAAATACTCTTTTTCTTAAAAGATAGTTTTCTTACGTTTCTTAAAAGGTATTTTTCTTAAAAGAAATATTATTCCCCATAAAATGCACTTTGGTCAGAAATCATTTTCTTTCTTACCTTTCTTAAATCTAATTTTAATAAGGTACTTTTCTGAACGGTTCTTTTCTTAAATGGAACTTTTCTTGAAAGGTACATAATTTTCCTAAAAGGTAATTTTTTAAAAGGTACTTTTTTAAAAATTTTATTTTCTAAAATGGTACTTTTTGAAATTGCACTTTTTTAAAACCGTAAATTTTTCAAATAGGTTTTTTATAAAGTAAGGTATGTACTTTTCTTAAAAGGGACTTATCATTAAAGATAAAATGCACTTTGGTTAAAAATCATTTTCGAAAGCTAGTTTTTTATATGGTACTTTTCCTAAAAGATACATTTCTGAAGATCCTTTTTTAAAAAGGTGCGTTTTTGAAGATCCTTTTTTAAAAAATAAAAAGTGGCCCCAAAATAGGAAATATGTAGTAATACCCAAAAGTAAATAGCTAAAATTTAAAATTGGTCCTAAAACTTCATTGTTATTTTTATGCTTTTTCCTATGTTTATGGAGGAAACCAATACTGAGGTAGGGATATATGGGCTTTTCCACAGAAAAGTTCACTTTTTGTTACGTTACGTCACCAAGCAATTAAGCTTGTTTTTAAAAGAAAAACTTATGTTTTATTTAGTTTTTTGCGTGTTAGTGTTGAGAAAAACATTTAGCAAAAGATAAGAAGATAATATCGAGCAACAGAGCTCTAAAATACAAGCTTAATTGATGACGTAATGTAACAAAATGGTTACTTTCTGTGGAAATGCCCGTATGTATTTCGTTTTAATTAAATTTGTTTGCAACGTTTATTTTCAAAAAGTTTAAACTTACCATCACTAGAATCATCTTCCATGCCACGTTTAACAGCCTTTTTCTCATTCATTTCAACACCTTCATCATCATCGTCCTCACTGCTGGTCTCACCATCTTTGCCAAAGCCAACGAAGGCTTTATCACTTATAATAAGACGGCCATCGTCCGCGGTTTTAAAGCCACGATTGGAATCATTTGACTTTGTTTTTAAACCTCCCTTACCAGATTCCAAATTAGGACGGTTAGCTGATAAATGAAAATTTAATATATATAAAATTTAAAAAATATGCATGTGTTTTTCTTGGTAACAACATACTTAAAACATTTCCTATTGATTTAATATCAGCTAAATCCACAATATCTTCGGGATCTTCACGTATAAAAGTATTACGTTGTTTTTTACTTTTTGATTTTTCTGCTGGATTATGGTCATTATCATCTTCTTCCATATCTTCGGGTAAATCGGAATCAGAATCAGCCAAAATATCATCGATGCTGTAAAATTTCAAGACAGAATTTTGTATGAATAGTATTTTTTCCGAACAAACAAAAATTACTCACGTAACACTTTTCTTTTCTAAGCCCGGCAGAAATTCTTCATCTGAGACGTCTTCATCACTATCCTTGTTATTATCTTCCGATTGCTTTTTGCGATTATCTCGCCTCAATTGTTTGCGTATCTTTTTAAGTCTACGGTGGGTTACTTCATCATCGCCGGGCACAAATTTAATCAATTCCTCTGCTGTAAAACGTTTACAAAGTTTCTTTAACAGATAACCAATTTGTATACGGCAATAACGTTTAGTATCCTTAACCATTGCCGATAAAGATTTCATCTACAAAATAAGTGAGAAAAAATTTAATCATGGAATGGGAGAGTTTTCAGTCTAAGAAAAACTTACTATAGTTTCTAAATGATTTGCTATTAAAGGTATAGGCATTACTTTAATAAATGTTATTAAAAATGCTACTGATGCTTCAGCTTGTGTTCGAGATTTTTGCACTAAAAATACCGCTATTTGCTCCATTATAAATTCCAATGTACTGACTGTTAAATTCTTGCCCTGCACCTGAACCACCGTACGGAAAGCTAATATGGTATTAGTAATCAAAGATTCATCGCCGGTAAAGCCGGCTGTTAAAATGTCTACAAAATCATTTAATTTTTCAGCCTCCTGATACAAGTCTAAAATTAGTTTTAATAATTCCTCTGAAATATTCTCTCGGCGCGTTGAAAATTCTTTGTAATTTATTACAGCTTCAGGCAAGGTTTTTATAATTAATTTGTCATTAATTGTGTTATTTTTGCGATTTTCAATGAGTGTCTTCAAACATCTAAATCGAAACAAGGACAATAATGCAATAAATATAACAAAAACTTTTTATTTTTATTACCTTAAACGTGCAGCTTGACACACCGTACAGCTAGTAAAAAAGGCTTCTAATAGTAGCTTTTGCAGTGCTATCAAATTTGTGCGTGTAAATTTTTTACACGAAGCTGCTTCAGAAATCATAACATCACGAAGTAATCTAAAAAAACAAGTTAATCAACTTTTTTTCTTTATACATCTTATTAAAAATTTTTTACTCATAAGTTTTACGCTGTTGTTTTTTCAATTTCTGCTCATCTTTAGCCACTAATTTCGATTTTTCGCTTTTCATTAAAACAGGAACTATGTAAGTTTCGAAAAAGATGCGTATAACTTCACATGTTTGGAACAAAGCTAATGCTGCCGTAATGTCAAAAATTGAGTCGTATTCAAATGAACCCACAGCAGTGGATTCTAACTGTTTGTAGGCGGTATCAAACAATTCTTTTAGCATGTCTTGAGGAGTTTTTGTTAAATATAACTAAAAGATTAATATACAAATTTTTTAATTTTCAATTTAAATAAGATATAGTTTGTACCTTAATGACATCCAAAGATTTTTTGCGTAAATCTTGCTCGTAAGTGCCGTTGGGTTTTTGTGTGTAAATATTAAATAATCTGGGTAAAAAGTTTTTAGCGTACTTGCCTAAAGCTTCATGTACAACAGTTTGCTCTCCGTTTTGAACCAATTCAATAAGGCCATCAAATATGGGAGCCCTGAATTCTGGATTATTATCTAAAGCATTACCCAAGGTAGGTGCTATTAACTTAAAGTTTTCAGGATCTTTGGGAGATCTACAGAAACCTGGGAATAAACCCCACAGTTGACAGCACAACAGTTCATAGGTGTGGGACATGGAAATTTGTTTTTCTTCGGCAAACTTATGCCACTTTTTATTGCAGTCTAGTGCCAAAGCCAAAATAACATCCTTGAAGAACTTGAAACTAGCACCAGCTGCTCCCTCTCTAAGCAAAGGCAGTAGCCATGATTTCTCTAATAAAACCTCGCCTTTAGTGTTAGTCAAAGGTATAGATTTTAAAACAACTTCTGGTCCCATAGCCTTTATAGCCGATATAATGGCATGTTCGATTTGTATGCGCAAAGCCGATTGGGTATCATAACGTTTGGCCAGCTCTAATAAAGAAGCCGCCAGCTCATTACTAAAGTAAATACCACACACTTCAAAGATAATGGAGAAAGTTAAAACTACATATTTGGCAACTTCTCCAAAAGGAGCGCTTAAAACTTTATGCACGGAAAACAATACTTTGGCAATTGGTACACGGTATTCATTGGCTAATTGTTGAGTAGCACATACTGGCTTAACACATTCATACAATAATTCTTTTATAGTATTTGAGACACCTACTATAATATCGGTTCTATCCGAGAGCCACAAGTCACTACAACATATTTCCACAAAACTTGGTAAAGCATTAATGCACAAACTTATTTCCAATTGACTCAAGTGAATATGGCCCTCTTTAAGAACAGCTAACCAAGCCAGAGTTTGGCGATAATCGCTACGATCCGGCCGATATTCATGTATAGCCGTCAAAAGTTTGGCACACAATATGGCAGTCAAATTTGTTGTGCGCGATAAAAAGAGCTGATGCAAGGTTTGCAAGCAATTAGTTCTTATTAAAACATTCGCAGCCGTCATTATAGACAACAAGTTTTCACAAACCGTTCTAATGTCATCGGTTTTGAAACCACTAATGCATTCCTTTAACAGCGCTAAGGTATGCAACACTGTAGTTTGTTGTTGAGCTAAAATTTCTGGCTTGAAATGATTTAAACAAAACTTGGCGACACGACTGCCTACAGGATGGGATTTAATTTGATGTTGTTGATTAGTACAATCTCCATCATCAGTATTGTCCTCATTATCAGAGGGTTTTGCAGGCAACATAAAGGAACTGCCATGAATGACGGAAACCACAGCATGTTGGGCTGCTTTACGAATCTACAAATCAAATTTCAATTGATAAATTGGACTTTTCTAGCAATATGTTCTTTCAGTTTTTACCTTTGGCTTCGAGTGCACAGCAAATGATAATAAACAATCTATATACTGCCAAGATGAGGAGTAAGTCCAGGTCACATAATCCTGAGCTCTTAATAAAACCGATAAACATCCAATAATCTGAAATTGTAATGTGTTGGTAAAAACTTAATTTACATTTCACTATCATACATACATATTTAATAATGGACTGATTATTGGAGTCCATATATCTTTTTAGACATGACATCAAAGTTTGAGCCGTCTCGCTAAAACGTTTTCTCAACACAGCAGTGGGCACCGATTTTATACCCATGGACAATAGAGATACTCCAGCAATAATATCGTTGTCTTCTGTACTGGCCTCAATCTGTTCCATTAGCAAAATGAAATATTCTGTAGAGGACTCAGTGCCACCTCTTTCTTTAATGATTTCGGTTAAAGCTGTCAGTATTGCCAACATTTCCTTGTGTAGGTTGGACGAAGCCCGAAACCCGACTAAAAGCTTTTTAAAACTCATATTGCTGCAGGTGCTATAGTTTGAGGCAAATGTTTTAAATGTCTTGAAAGTTCCTCCTTGGGATTCCGACATTA
>OY101448.1:15933598-16091568 GCA_956483635.1 Panzeria rudis | reverse complement strand
ACTAAATTGTCCGATTAAAAGAACACTCAAGATAGATCAACACCAGGTAGTCGCAAGAGAATTCGCCGTGGAGAGTTTACATTTGGGCTGTCAAAAAAGCTGATACATTAACATTGCTGACAGGCAAAATGTGTAAACATTTACGTAAACAGCTGGGCTCTTGCGGCCTAGTATGAAATCGCCTTGAGAACACTGTTTTTCGTTTTTCAATTTTGCCATTTCAAAAAGAAATGGTTTTCAGAACATGGCCGTATGTACAAACATATGTATGTATATGGGTTCAATATCTCGCTTCGTTTTCGAGACATCTACATACCGACATTTGAAGCTTGAATTTTATTTTTTCATATAAAATCTTTAAATATCCCGCTTCTTTTTCGAGATATCGACGTTTCAAGGCTTCGCTGAAGAATGATTTTTTGCCTAGCCGGCCTTTGGCCGTGTTTATGGATTTTCTCCAACATGGTATTTCCAAAAACAACGGCCCTTCAGCCGGCCACCTTCGGTTAGTCCCCTTTCGTCTGGACACCTTCGACCGTTTACATTCGGCCAGTCATCTCCAACCGGTACCTTCGACCGGTCACCTTCACCGGTCACCTTCGGCCGGTCACATTCAACCGGTCATCTTCGGCCGGTCACCTTCGGCCGGCCATCTTCGGCTGGTCTCCATCTGTCGGTCGCTTTCTGCCAGCTACCTTTGCCCTGTCGGCTTCGGCCGGTCATCTTCTGCCAGTTATCCACGGCCAGCTGCCTTCGACTTGCAGCATTCAGCCTGTTAGCTTTGGCCGGCCACCTTCGGTCTGTCGACTTCGGCCGGTCGCATTTGGCCTGCCTCATTATACCAGCCAACTTCGGCCAGTTACCTTGGGCCAGCCGTATGCAGCCTTCGACCTGCCGCATTCGGCCAGCTAGCCAACTTCGATCTTTTTCCTTCGGTTAGCCGCCTTCGGTCAGCAATCTTTGCCCGATCCGACACCTTTAGACTGCCGCCTTCGTTTTCTGTTTTCGTTAGCAGTATTCGTTGCATATATCTTTCATTATAAAAATTATTTTTTACTCCGCATTTAAAAAATAATAATTTTGTTGTGCAGTGTAATTTATTGTTTGAGTTAAAGTATTCATCACTCGTAAAATTTAAATTAAGCTGTTATCGTTCATTTTTTCCTGATCATCTATACATAAGTATGTATAATAATAAAACTTTAAAAGGTGCGTGTCTGTAGATGATATATTTTTTGAAAGTTTTTATGGTGGCGTAAACAGTAATCACTTGTAGAACACAAAACACCAACTTTTGGAATTTTTGTCGGTCCGTTTGAACACGCATCACGTAAAAACCACTAATAGGATTTTTATGAAATTCAATATGGAAGTATCTTAGATTCCTAGTTCAAACTTAGGATACTTTTTACCGCTATAAAATAGCTAATTTCCAAGTTAAAATAGCAAAAAAGCGAAAGTACGTAATTTTGCTAATATAAATGCTGCTGAAAATTAGAAAGATTTTTTTTTCGCGTTGGTCGCACTGTTTATTTTGTATAACGGGAACTTTATGCAATATGTAAAGAACTTTATATTCTCCCTAATTCTGTAACTTGTATTTGTCAATCTCACGTCAAGAGAATATAACAAATAAGACACTTACGTACTCGATGTGGACAACAATTGACTTCTGCTTACGGTTTCTTTCTTCATATTTTCTAAGGCAACGTCTTAGCACCATAAAATGTTCACTGATCAGCGGCTAAAATGTTAGTTAAGTTAAAAAACTCTCGTGTGGTAGGGTAGTATTACACAGCGTTCCCAGTTTTGGGGATTTGTCCCCAAATAAGGGATTTTTGTTGGGACTGGGGATAAAAATGTTCTAAAAATTCCTGGGGGATTTTTTCGGATTTGAAATTATTTCTTCTGCCCCAAGATCACTTCAAGATACCAGTCACTCAATAACTGTGGTCTGGTGTGTGGCTTACTAGACCTCTTTAAAGCGGCGTATGGGAATCAGTGAAACGCAAAAATAACTCCGTATCGCTTCATACAAAAACACTCTAAAAACAGTTTAGTTTCCTTATCAAACGCTAAGGGCCATTATTACAACTCAGCAGTAAAGTGGAAGATAGTTACTGGCATGATAAGCAGAAGTGATCGGTAAACTGACCTGCAACAATTTTTCATTATTACAACTTGCCTGTAAAATAAAAATTATCTTTTTCAAAGTATGGCTATACCAGAGCACAAGTGGCAACGTCATACATATGTATTTACAATGGCACAGATAACAGGTACACACAAGTCTACAACAAGTATTAATTTGTTGTAGAAACTCCACTACAGTTGTCAAAAAATGTGGAAAGATGGATGGAATTATCAGCGCAGGTAGCTCTATAATGAAATGTCCAATACCTTAAAGAAGGGAAGCTCCATATAGTGACGAAATTGTGATAATTTCATCACTCCACTAAGTTTGCCGAGTAAGGTCATGTGTTCTAGTGAGTTCACCTGTTAGATACGTCTTGGTGTTTACTTGATAAAGAAGCAAGTATGGCAGCCTATGAAAATGTGTACCGATAAAAGTTAGCGGAAGAATGAACTTCCCAGTAAGTAATCCCACACTTTTAGGTTAAATTAAAGTTGTAATAATGAAAAACTGTTTATCCGTCCGATAAAATGCTAATTATAACTAAAGCCGAGTTGTAATAATGGCCCTAAAACTTTTAATACAAACAACATGTACAACAAAATTGCATTAACTGATTATTCAGAAGAGTTTGATTCTGAATTTTTAGAAATGATGAACATTGATAGGCAAAGGGCCTATCTACATTCTTAAAAATTGTTCAGGAGAGATAAAAGATAAGAAGCAAACTATTGTTATTATAAAAATAGTTTTTTCAGCATAGTATGATTAATTCAGGCTATACTAACAATGCTATCTAGAAAACATCGTTTTTATAATCATAATAATTTGCTTTTTATTAAGTGTTTTATCTCTCCTGAAAATTTTTTTAAAAACGTAGATAGGAGCTTTTGCATTTTATATGACGATATGTAGATATGTATTTAAAACTCAAAGCATACATACCCAGCGGTAAAACTTACCAGGCTATCCTTACGAGGATATCCTTCTAGAAGGCCTCTGCACTCTTTTCTAAAATATCCGATACAGAAAGAAATAACAAACATTCTCGTATTCTTTTTTCGCAAATAGTTTGTGTATAAGACCGACACTTACGAACAAGAGGCATCATATAATATATGACATGCATGCTGCTATTATGTCGTTTATGTTGCTGCTACTACATCATGTCCAATTCGTTCTTAATAAATATGCGAAATTTAGCTTCATATGTACAAAAAATTACTTTGGATGAAAAGAAGAAGTTCGGATTAAAAAAATTACGATAATAAAAAAAATAGAAGCCGCTATAGAAATACCCAAATAAAAAAATGTACCTCCATTTGATTCTTAACAGATCTTCCTAGAACAGGCCTTCTATCAGGCATGCCACGTGTGACCTGCAGATAGACCTGCTAAAGAATAACTTCAAGCAGGACTGCTGAGTAATGGGCCGTGGAAGGCCTTGTGCCGCAATGACATCGCGTGTAAGAAATATACGAATATGCAATGGGAGTGGAAGTACTAGAGCCTGCTAAATAAGGCCTTATAGAAGTCATCTTTACTTCTTCCATTTACCGCTGGGTATATGTCGAAATAAAATTAGTTTCAAAATATTCAATTTAAATGGATTTATTTAAATAAATAAATGTATGCATATATTTCCTTTAAAATAATATGATTTTCTTTTTAAGCTACTGTGGGGATTTTTGGGGATAAGAAAATAGCTATTTTGGGGATTCTGGGAGAGGAAAATCGAAAATTTGGAATAAAGTATGAAATAAAACTGGGAACCCTTTTATTACAGGAATTTAATCAATTCTGAAAAATATGGTAAACTTATTTGAAGTGAAAATATATTGTTGTATTTATTTATTTATATGTAATAAACATCCTATTATTACTATTATATTTTATTTTAATTGCACACTTTAAAGTACTTAGTGCTAAACGTTTTTATTCTGTATTGACGTCATGATATAACATTAATGAGTTATGCATTGCTGTATTTAAGAAGAATTATGCTAAATATCAGTGTAATGGAAAAATTTTATTATTATACTATTTCTACCATAATATCACACAATAACAATTATATTTTCTGCTTTTCTTGGTCCCGCCACAATATACTGTTTTACTTCTGTATCTTGCGTGTTGTCAATAAATAATTTAACTCCTCCCTAATATATGCTAATAAAACAATCTGTGATTAATTGCATAAATTAAGCCCTTTTTTACAAATAAAAAAAACTTAAATGTTCATACGGCTATGATTAACCCTTTCGGTACATATTTTTAAATTTGAACTTTATAAAAACGTTTTATAGGATTCCGAAACCAAAGTTATTTCTACACAAAAAAATATTTGTGCAACATATGAACGAAAACACTCGTACATATTACGAAATATTTTGTAATTTCGAAATTCTTTCGTAACATATACGAAATGTACGAAAATAATTAAAAAATAAAGTTAAAAATTTTTGGCTCAACCGGGGCACGAACTCACAATCTTCATATTTTAAGGCAAGTACTCTATAGAGTATAACCACTGTACCACTTTCTACTTATTATATAAGGGCTACAAATTTATTTTATTTACTTACACCTGACAAATATGTCAGTTTATAAAATTTCGTAAATTCATAAAATTATTATCTACATGTTTTCGTAATATGTACGAAAGTTTTGTATATTCTTCGAAAAAGTAACTATCTACTAAAGTTTTTTTTCGTAAAATGTTGCATGGATTATTTTCAGTGTAAACACAAACCACCGAGTTTAACAGAGCTCTGTTAACATTTTAACATTGCTCTGTAAACATACTAAAATGTAGTCAATGCATTTAAAAAGGGGTTTCTTTTGTAGGAAGGAGTCAAGGACTTTTTAACAGTATGAGTTGGAACAAGTTATTCCCGATTTTTGAAATTGTTAGAAATTTAGACTCTCTAAGGGATGATCACATATTTTTTTTTAGGAAGGAGACAACGTTGGCCAGCAAAAATTAACGGTATTTGGGGGCAAGGTAGTCCTCTAGAAGTGCCCATAGTTGAACTTCTTAACAGTTTGATTTTTGGAACGAGTTATTCCCGATTTTTCAAATTCTTAGAAATTTTGATTCTCTAAGGGATGACAAGATTTATTTTGAGGAAGGAGTTAGCGTGGGCGATCAAGGATGAACGGGATTTGGGTGCAAGATAATTTGTAAAGTGCACAACTTAAAAAATTGGGAATAACTCGTTTCAATTCAAACTGTTATGGAGTACTGACTATCTTGCCCCCAAACCCCTTTACATTGCTAAACTGGGAGGTTTTGTATCTAGGGTTATATATTTTAAAAATTGCAAGATTATTTTGTAAAAAATCGAATTCGTAGAATTTTTGTCCCGTGTGACCGTAACTTAATTCAACTTTAAAGTTTATTCATTAAATTCATAGTCAGCTTGGTGTCGCTTGATTACGTACATATGAATTTATTTTTCTGCGGTTAGCAAGTTTCACGCGTCATTATGCATCATGCATAGACAGACAGTTAGACAGTCCTACTGAACTTTTATTTATTTAATTTTTTTTTTGCTTTTTCACTACTTTTGTTTGTTTTTTTTACTCTTGTTTAAAATTTTAACATACCTGGTGCTGCTATTGCTGCTGCTGGCGTTAGTTATAATCATATATGTATATACAAAACAATAGCTAAACTTTTATAAACAAAATTAAAGTACAACCAAAAAGGCAAAACAAAATGATTAAAGTTTTGGTTTTTCCGTTCTTATATAAAAACGATTTGATACGACATTAATAGAACAGGTAATACAAATAAATTATTAAAAAGGCATAACAATATTATTTTCAGATTGAGCCACACAGATAGTTTGTAATTAGTATCTGAAATTTGTTCCGTATCGTCCCATCTGGAAAAAATTGCAAAATTAGGAATTTCTTGTTTTTTATTGTTAGAAAGAAAATACAAGTTAAGTTGGCTGTAGATTGTTTGAAAGTGAAAATATCTGTTGATCTCTTGAGAGATTTGCTGTGCATTTGTTATTTTCTTTTATATGTTTTCTATAATCAAAGTCATTAAAAATGTTAAAAACTAATCATTAAAACATTTTGAAACATGTATACTTTGATATGTGAATATATGTATGTTACCATCTTTCTGATTTGAATCTGGACGAGTAAAATTGAAGCGAAAGGTTCCGTGAGTATACCATATACATACACATATCCTTTTTTTCTTTTTAGCATTTTTTTGTTTGTTTTTGAGGACTTTAGTCGTTTTTAGGACTTTAGCCGGTCATGCTTTTTTTCGATTTCGCGTCCTGTTTTGTTTTTGCGATTTTTTTTGTTATGGGGATTTTTTTTAGCTTTGACGATTTTTTTCGTTTTGGTGCAGTGGTTTTCTTATCTTGGCAATTTTGTAGTTCTAACTTTTTTTTTAGTTTTAGTGGATTTTTGTTTTACGTTTTTTTTCGTCTTGGCAATCTCTGCCGTTTTGGCGTTGCATTACTTGAATTACTAATTTACCCTTTAATTATTAATTAAGTTTGTTTCAGCTGTCGAATTAATTAATTTCAAAATTATATTACATTTAATTTTTATTTTGTGTGTTTTTTGTCATTCGTTGCTGTTGTCTTTAAAATGCTGCATTATCTGTGAAAATTTCAAGAATTTACCTCTTACGGTTTCCAAGATACATCCCATTGTAAAAATTACATCCCCTAAAAAGAATACCCGTTAATATTTTTTTGTGTGTGTGTAAATTTCAGTATTTATTGGTTTAGTCTGTATAATAATATACAAATTGTGAAAATGTCAAGTGTCTATACATATAACAACCGTCTATATGTTATGTTAGGCTTTGAGCATGTTTCGTTGCTCGCTTTAGAACTCCCTTTATATTTCAACTGTTAGTAGTTGTTGTATCGGACATAGTTACACATATTCTGTGAAATATTTGTATTTTTCGATATGTACTTATGTTTAAATCTCCATCCAGTGTCAAAGCTGGTGCGATTACATCTTGTGTGAAAGACCATTAAACTACGCGTCGAACAGTGGCTAATTTGCTTTGATGAGGTAAAAATTAACTGAGTTATAGTGGATCAAAGTTAAAATTTAATGACATTTTTAATGGTTTTCACCATTTGTTGTCATTTCAGAAATTTTGTACAAGAAATACACAATAACAAAAATGATAGTCTTATAATTTATTTCCTTATCCGGAATAAAAGTTAGCGTGAAATGTGTCCCTCTTCCCCAAAATTGTGTTCGTGTACTATTTTTTTTAGTTTTTTTCACCATTTTTTGTTCGTGGAAATATTTCACGTGAACAAAATGTTCTCCTCTTATTCCCGATAACGGTGAATATTATTGAATAATCTATTCGCTGTAAATTTTTAAAATTTTTAAGCCATAATATACAACGTTTATGCGCGCACTATTCACAGAAAAAAAAAATCATCAAACTGCAACTAGCAATTTGAATTGTTAATATGTGATTTGAATTCTAACATATATTTAGTTAATATAACAAATTGACTTGTTGATACGACAAACTCAGAAATTTTTTCCAACAAACTGAACTAACCAAATTTTTTCTTATAATTTTTTCATCATTGTTGATATAACAAATGAATGAACACACGTAAATGAAACAAAGCAAATCAAGAAATTTTTTTCAACAAACTCTAAGCAAAGAAAAAATTAACAATCATCATTGTTGATATAACAAATGAATGCACACACGTAAATGAAACAAAGCAAATCAAGTTTTGTGTGTATTAATTAATTGCGTACTTAATAACGAATTGATCTGTTAGTCCAGAGGTCGCCGGTTCGATTCCGCCCAAAGACATTTAGTGTTTTTCGCAGACAAGCAAAAAGTCGCTTCGAGGGTTTTGATTCTGTATAAAAAAATATTGCTAATACAACAATTATGATAATTAAAATTTGTTCGGAAAATCAACAATTCACATTGTTGATATAACAATAATCTTAATTGAAATAATTTTCAAATCAACAAAAAAAGTGTTAAAATTGTTTTTCTGACGTGAATAGTTTTCGTGAGTTAGTAAGTCGCAATAAAACAATTATATGGCTACAATTTGCAGTTTTATTTGCAAATAAGTCGTGCGTATAAAAAACGTACTAATAGATCAAAATTGGATAAAAACTAAAAATGCTGTAATGAAAAAAAAAACCGAAAACACTAACATTTAAATTTCCATCAACCAATTCATACTTGGGGCCTTGTACCGTCATCCCCTTTAAGATCATTAAATTAACGACCGAGCAGTTCCCCTATATTCATGTATTATTTCCGTACATCACTAATTTTAACACTATCCGGAGTTCATGGATCAACACTTTTCTTGGTAATAGTGTTTCTTAATTTATTTCATTAATAACTTTGTTTGTTTTTTCATCATAAATTATTTTTCGTGTTATTTTACCACGACTTTTATTTAATTAACAATTTCTTGCATTTAATTTAAAAAAAATTACTTGTAATTGAAATTGAATAAATCATTTGTTTTCTTGCTAAAAATTTCAAATCGAAAACAAATAATTAAATTCTAATATTATTTATTGTCACTTGTTAATGCTGACGTACAGAATGCACTTCAATTATACAAGAACAATTATTCTCTTCTCTCTCGTTTTACGTTTAATTTTATTTTCTTGTAAGAGATGAATATAAATTTAATCATTATTTTATTACTATCATTTGTTAAGTGTGCACTTTATCGTCAATCTGAAATTCGATGGACTTCAGACTCAAATTATTAGTTACGTTTAACTCACCAGTTATCTAGGCAACGGATATGTTGCATACCTTACCTTGGCAATTTCATTTTAATGAAATATGATTTATGTGGAAAAAGATACCCCCACCCGACTTTGTATTAATTTAATTACATATTAAAGTTGTTAACGAAACAGTTATTGACGCCGACCTATATAATTTTAATATATTGATTGAATTAGTTGCGGCTATTTTGAAATATGGAAATTATTTTGAAATAATCAAGTGCTTTTAAACATAAATTATTTATAGAATTTCATTTAAAGGACACAAGTTACATATAATTAGTAACTCCGTTGTAGTAATTAACCGGTTAACCGATTAAAGGTTAACCGAATGAATATCCTAAAGGTGGAGGTATATACCATGCGCTACGCGGCAACGCTTTTCTTACTTTTCGAACTTTTAACGCTTTAAGAATGGCAAGTTACACACCACGCTTTTGATACTCTTCTGCTTATACAATTTCAAGCCTTTGCCGGCTATATTTTGTCTTGCCTTTAAGTTTTATTTTTCTTTATATATTTAATGCAGTTTTCATTCATTTTTTAATAAAAAAATTAATTTCTAATAATTTATTTCCATTAAACAAACATTTTAGCATATGAATCTGGCAGCACTACCTGTCATTTTGTATACGACGCGTGAAAGTTGAAGAATTTTCAACTTTTTGCGAGTTACGCGCGTCGCAAACTTCGCTTTGTATCTTGCCTTATGGAAACACACTATTTCAACGCATTAGCGTATTTTTTTAATTTATTTTTATCAAGAGAAGTAACACAATCAGGCAATTAATACCTATCAGTTAATTAATTAATGTGTTACCTTCTTTAGGAAAGGGATAGTGTAGAGAGAACAGGTGGTGAAGTGGGAGAGAGATAGAAAGCTTAATTCCACCCTGCTATTGCGCGTTTTTTTTTGTAGAACAGAATTGTTTAAGCTGTGTAGCCATTTTATTAGTTCTTTTACTTCGCCGACGGTTCTGCTACAATACCGACGAAGGAGGGTGCTGTGAAGTGCATTAGGATATGTTAGTATTACTCGCTGCCGGTACTGCTAAAGTGATCAGTGCTATGCCTTCATTACTTTGATAGTCCAACAACCAACCAACACAATAACACACCAATGCACATGAGAAAACTGCATGATGTTGTTGGCTTGCCTGGAACTAGTCTTGAACTCAAGACCTCAGGGTTTGTAGTCAAACGCGCTAACTACTCAGCCAACAGCACCCTTAACGCATGCTATGTACCTTCACCTTAATAGATATGAAGACCACTAAGGCGGGTCGAAAAAAAAGTTGCAGCAGTCACCCCCTAAACAATTTTTTTAACGCCCCGAACTGCACACACACTACACATTCAATAGAGCCACCTTACAAGTGGTGACAAGCAAAATGCATGTGAGCACTGACGATGGAAGTGTAGCGGCTTCCAAAAATGGCGCTACTCTGTTCTGCTGTGTACGTTGGTACACTTGTTCCTTGGAATATTAATCGTGTCCAATTCTTTCTGAATTAAACGTTACGAACCTTAGCCTAATAATCAATTTGGATTCACAAGCAAAAATACGTTCGAAATAATCATATTAATTCAGCAATTTTACTTTTTTTGTATATATTGGCGCCATTTAAAGTCCAATCTCATCATATCGCATGTCGTTCTTTATGGCTTGCCAGTAACTTAATTTTTTCCTCAGCTAGCTTCTTAATCCGACATCAAATTCTGTGCCCCACTTACGCCATTTCGAAAGCCCTTCTACAGCTTTGTATATCTGGCTTTTTATATACATATGTAATCACTTATATGTCACGCCCAAAATTACGCCTCGTTTTTATTTTTCCCATACAAATTACTTTAGATTGGGAAGATCCCAATACAAAACAAAACAATTTACAATAGTCACCACCTAGATTATGAGGTATACCAATGATGTTTCTAGAACTGTAAAAAAAATTTTTGTTGCCACGCCCCAAAATACTAAAATTTAAAAATGCTAATTTTTTTAAATATATTTCGCCGACATTTGTATTTATGGCTTGAGTGTAGCTGAATTTTCGCCTCAGGTGACCTTTGAATCCGACATAAAACTCTGGGCTCCACTTATGACATTTCGTATCCTTCTCTCCTAATTAGAGTTTTTCTTTTCCCGGACTTTTTCATTTCCCGAGAAAGCGGGATTGATTTTTCAATTTCCCGGGAATTCCCGGGAATTGCCGCCCAATACAAAACGATACAAAATAGCATTTCACTTAATTTATTTGAACAAAAATAAATACCAATTCACGAGATCTATTAAATAAGTTTTAGTTTAAACGTTAGTAAGAAAAAAAATTATAAAATTTGAAGTTTGTAGCCGTTCCGCATGCTTTTTAATATAAATTAAAAAATTTTATTTTTTATTGTATAACTTCTGATTAGTAGCCACCCGAAGTAAGAAAATGTACTAATTTCATACTTTTTTATAATTTCCCTAGCTTCTTAAGTAGAAAAGATATTGCAATGATTTATGCGGGGGAAGGTTACGAGATGGCTTAAGTGGCGCCAAGAATTGATGTCGGATTAAAAAGTCACCAGAGGCAAAAATTAAGCTATATGCAAGCCATGAATAGCGGCACTATATATAAAAAACAAAAAGTGCTGTATTTTGGGGCGTGGTAAAAAATTTTTTTCCTGTTTTAGAAACTTCATTGACCATATCTTTCATTCTGATGGGTGAACGGCACAACTTTATTTTATTGTATGGATCCCGACCCGCTTTAAAGGGCTCTGGGGAAACACGATGTGCGTCTAATTTCCAAAAAAAAAGAGATTCTGATGGCATCGGTCGGCCATATGGAAGTACTTAGTAACTGTTACCATAATATCCTAATAAAAATCTGTTATAATTTGGAGGTAAAATCAGCCCTTTTAAATAGACAACATAAGAGAAGAATGATGATATTTTTCAAACTTTCAAGAGAAAACATGTTTCAAGTCTTTCAGTTTCATTGTTAATTTTTTTCCGAAAAATGCATACAAACTTCAAAAAAATCTTCAATTTAGATAAATTTAAATGTTTTTTCACTGATTTTTTAATTCATTTAACGAAAAAGTTATATGAAATTAAAAAAAAAAAATCACATCAGTCTGTTAATAAGTTAGTTGATAAACTAATAATAATTCATTCGCTCTGTTTCATTCGCCTTTCTTCATTTGCAAATATGCATTCATTCGCATATGCCAAAAATTTGTATGATCGTTCTGTTGTATTTACTTTTTATGGTTTATTCATTTTTTTATTATTATAAATATTTGGCTTTTGCGCAGTTTATTTAAATAACAAAAAATATCATTGCAAGTAAATTAATGCAAAAGAACAGAAAAGATCGTCTTCAGAAAAGATCGTATTCCTGAAAAAAATTAAAGATAATATAATTTGGAGTTTGCAAATAATTTGGTTTTATAGTAGGTCAGTAAAACAATATTTTTATGCAAACAACACAAACAATACATTTGTTAAGCGTATTAAAATGTTTAAAAATAAATATTTGACAATTTGAATGCATCCGCCTTAAAATTATTACGTTTTGAAACAGAACTTGTTTTAATATAATTTACAGGGTTCGGACTTTCATTCAAATGCATGTTTCTTGTGGTGATAGATAAAGAGGTATCGACTAATTATCTATGCGAATCATTAAGTTTTAAGTAGTTTGGCTTCGGTTTTGTAGTTCCATATTTTGGCATATTTTGGCATATTTTGGCGGTAAGTGCATATTTTTGTATATTTTGCCAATAAATGCATATTTTTGGAGTAATACAACAATTTTTTAATGCATATTTCTCAATTTTTGATGGCAACTGAGCTTCAGTTGGATTGCCAGTTGCTGTAAGTGGCACTGATGGCAAATGGCAACTGAGAGCTGTCAATTTCAGTTGCTGTTGTACCTTTTTGGCAACCATTAATTTTCAGTTGCCGACTGGCAACGCAACTAAAGTTCGGTTGCATTAAATAATAGACCAAATGATGTTTGTTTTATGTTTTTTTCTCTAATAATAATCGAGTATGTTCTGTATTTCATGTGGAATTAAAATGTGCGGAATTATCAAAGCATTGTTGTTATAAATATTGATTTGCAACAGCAATGCTTTGATAATTCCGCACATTTTAATTCCACATGAAATACAGGACATACCCGATATAAAACTTAAAAAAAAATATTTTCATATTCAGCCATGCCACAGAATACAATTCCGATTCAGAAAACGAAAAACGAAAATTTTCTTCGTAATCAAACTACTTTTAAATTTCAAAGCGGAATTGAAAAACACTTTTCTACGAACTTCATTTGCAGTAAATATTAAAAAACGTGCATAGTTTTAGGAGCGTCAAATAAATATTTGGTCATGAGCTTTCCATGTTAATAATAAAAAGCTTAATGTGAGCTTTGCATCGAAAAACAAGAGTAAACAAACGCCTCATTGTAAAGCTGAAAGTCCATAACACGCGTTTCGTGCGTTGCGCGTTTTATGTGTTTCATACTTGAGACGCCTTTCTAAATTCAAGTTACATGCAACGCTTTTTGTGCGCCAATGTTTATGTTTTGATCAGCTGTAGTGTAAATATTTTTATCAAATAAAAATAATTTTTGCAAAAATATTAATTGAAATTGAAGTGTTAAAAGAATTTGTGGAATTTATTGAGTTTATAAATGTAATATTTTGTGCAACAAGGGCATACTCAAAGCCCCCCAAAAAAAAAACGAGACGGTTTTGGGTGCGTCCCTTGTATTTGGAACGGGAAGTGAGTGGTTTTTTGAACTCAGCGAGAGCTATTCCAACAGATTGTCGGCTCTTCTTGACTTTAATGTAAATTTAATTGTGTCAGTACGATATTGAATAAAGTATAAAGATAAATTGATAAAATTAATAACCATAACAGAGATGAAACTTATTACATAAAATTAATCGATAAATGAAATGAAAATTTTGTTGGTGAAAGAATTGTGTTGAAAACATTTGTAAACTCTATTGCGATAGGGTTTTTTTTTATTAAAGACTTCTTTTTTGTAAAAAAATTTAAAAAAATAATCCACTATACAAACATATTTATCGATAACATTGAAAATATAATATCATTTGTCATCCCTGGCTATCAAAAACAGCTGTCATCTTTTCATGGCGCAGGCGACGCATACAAAAGTAGAAAGTAAACCTACTTTTCGCGTCAAGCGTTTTACGCTTTGTGCTATGTAACTCGTCACATACATTTACACTGATTCTACTTTTTTGACAGCCGCTTATAACGCGTTACCGTGTGTAACGCGTGTTATGGACTTTCGGCTTAAAAAAGAAATACAAAATAAATGGAATCTAAAGCACTAAAAATGTACTTTTTCGGAATGACGGAATCAAAACCAATCCGAACGGAATCTGTGACATGGCTGATTATTTTATTTTTTGTACTTTGTTCGTAGGTAAATGCATATTTTTGCGCATATTTTTCATTTCTTAAAAAATCAATTTAAAATCAATTTTCAGTTGCATGAAGGTCCGAGCCCTGTTAATTAGCGTGTTAAATAAATAAAACGTTTCATTTGCCCGCTTTTAGATGTTCTGCAATAAATATTTGCAATGTTTATTAATTCACTTAAGCAATTATTTTGGTATAGTTTTTTTTTTCAATTCAAGTTTGAAATTCTGCACATAAATTTCTTTTAAAAAGCAAATGCTTATAATATTCATTTCTGGGACATACTGTCAAGTATTCCCGATAACATTAATTACTGCTCGCTAGCTTTTTTACGTATGTACATCATCTGTGCAATCGGACGACGGACATTGGTTCAAAAAATTTTCATTAAAATGCAGGGTTGGCTGCCCACTGGGTAACCCAAAAAAACCCACCCGGGTTTTTATGGGTATTTTGTTAAAAAAAACCAAGCGGGTTTTTTACGTTATATCCATTCAAGCAGAGATGAAGATAGTTTTGAAGTTTCATTTACAGAAAAATAAAATAAAATCATTATAAAATTCATATAAACGAATAACCCAAGTACATACACATGTATTTATATGCCCATTTGTGTGAATGTACATTTAACCCTAGTGGGTTTTTCAATACTTTTAATTTAAATAAAGATAGTATATTATATATATAAAAAAAATTCAAGACAATAATTAAAAAATTCATTAAAAATAGTAGTCCAAACACGTACATAAAAAGTTATTTTAAATCAGTTACCACTCTTGTGGCTCAGATTTGAAATGCTTTTAACGGCCCTTTTCATATTAAAAGTTAACGCGGAGCAAGTTTTCTATGCCGAACTTGCCATTAAAGTCCACGTTAACTTTTAATCGCACATTGTAAAAAGCGGCGTAAGAGAGCTAATGCTTTTTCCAATCTAAGGCGATTTCAAAGGTTACTCCATATTAAACCATAAGATGAGAACATTCTTTCTATTGATGGTGGCAATTCATTACTGAAGTGAAATAATCGCAAAAGTTTGCAGGTAAACATTATTAATTTTTGTCTTTTAATATCTTCAACCACTGTCTTTTTTTTTGTGGAAAGTGTTCTGCATCTTTAATTTTAAATGCCAAAAAAGGGTGCTAAAAATGGGGTGCTTTTGACTTACGCATTCTTCTGCTATCTTTTCGCTTTCTTTAGTAATTACTTTGTCCATATATTTGGAATGCACGCTTTTTAACAAAATCCTGTTTTGACAGTAGTATTGCATTGTTCAACAAATTACAGTCTAGACACCCTAAATAGCACAAAAAACTAATTTGTACCTTAAAAATTTTAGTTTTTTACCGGTTAGGCTATATTTTTATAGATTTTTTTTTTACTTTCTTTGTTATTGTTTCACTTCTTATGTTGTTGATTTTAGTATTTACTATTTTATTTATTGTTTGTTATTGTTTTGCCAAATATTGTTAGTGAAAAATATGGAGTCGCTGTACACAGCACAATAGACATAGCAGAATGGAGTAGCGCCACTTTCGGAAGCCGCTACACTTCCATCGTCAGTGCTCACGTGTATTTTGCTTATCACCACTTGTCAGGTGGCTCTGTTGAATGTGATTTTAATTCTTATATATACAACTTTTTCGTGAAAATTGAATTCGAGAATTAAATCACTCTCAAGCTGATATTAAATGCACTTTCCCAGCGTTGCCATCGGACTATTTTCCTTCATTCCCATTTTTCTGATTTTTGTTCTACTAAGACAAACTTTTTTGGTTTGATTTTATACTTAAGTATATATAAATATGTAAACATGTGAAAAGCTCAAGCCAGTAGTTAATTGTGGCGCTACTCTGTTCTGCTGTGTACGTTGAAAAATTAAGTTGATGTAAATTTTTCTCTTGTTCCTTGGAATATTAATCAGCCCAATTCTTTCTGAATATAACGTTACGAACCTTAGCCTAATAATCAATTGAGATTCAAAATATGTAATTGTATTTAAAAAAAAATACTTTTTTTGCACAAGATGTTGATGAAACACAATATAACATAACAGAGAATTAT
Organism: Panzeria rudis; assembly: GCA_956483635.1. Classification (NCBI taxonomy): domain Eukaryota; kingdom Metazoa; phylum Arthropoda; class Insecta; order Diptera; family Tachinidae; genus Panzeria; species Panzeria rudis. The sequence continues at coordinate 16,075,132 of OY101448.1, read as the reverse complement.
GCAATTGAATATACTTTTAAACAAATTTTTAGCATAAACAAATAGCGAAACCCCAAAATTTTCAAGGTAAAAATGGGTCTGTGTGAGCTAATAGGGTGGCTAGTCAAGTTCAATTGTATTGATATGTTCACAAAATTTGTTCAGCTCTACCGTAACTACAAGTTTGCCGAATATTGTTAGTAAAAAATTACGAGTACCAGTAAGTTATTCTGAATAAACTTAAAACTAATTTTTTCTTAATTTTTTCAACAAAAAGTGCACGGAAAAATTTTTTGGCATTAAATGTTAAAAAAAAACTGTCAAGCGGACTCTTAGCTACATTATTGTCATATACAGTTAAGCGGTATCATTAAGTTTGAATTAGCTGTTGGCCAAATACTGATGACACGGTTTTTTGGGGTCCCACTGATTTTCAGAAATTTTGGAGGTCCATGAAAAAAATTGGTCACCAAATTCTCAAATTCAGTATAGGGTTTTACCACCCCGTGGTTGTAAAATCGAAACTGTACTGTCAATTCCTTGTATTTTTCCAAAAGTCTTCATTTGTCGCATAGTTGTATTAATGATTTTCTTGATAAATCTATACCGAAAAGGGCTAATGTGACAACATTGCTTAGATCATAAAAAAAACCAATTAAACCCAATAAAGCCCAATAAAACCCAAAAAAGCCCAATAAAACCCAAAAAAAACACATGATAAAACCCGCCGGGCTGGGTTTTATTTAAAAAACCCGGGTTTTTTCCAACCCTGTTAAAATGTTACTATTGTATGAAAATCGGGATTTTTATCAATTGACTTCCCTCGCTTAATTGTAAATAAAATCAAAAGCTGTGGCTAGATTTTAATGAAATGTGGCTTGTTTTGTTTGGAAAATATTTACCTATGGAAAAATAACGGAACTTTTATTTTATTTTTATTTTTTAAATAAAAAAAAATTTGTCTAAAAAACTAAATACCATAATTCCTAAAACGGGGAAACTATGCTCCAAAAAAAAAGAAGAAAAAATTGTGATATCTAAATAACTTTGGGTATATTTAGGCGACACCTAAGGCCTTAGAAGATTTATAGTTTTGTGGCGATCTTTCATTTGCACTCTGAGGAATTTTTAAGGAAACTATTAATTTTCTTCGAAAGTGCTACTTTGATCCGATTTTTCTGCTACACTCATTTTTAATAAGTTGTCTTTAAAAAATTGGCAAAACTTTTGTAGGTTCCAGAGGGAATTTATTTTATATGACCGAAAAAACAATACCACATTTTTGGGAAAAAATCTCGAAAAATTTTGCATATTTTACATGTTTCATGTTCAGATGCGTGTAACGCAACAAGATATCGGCATGAAATTTTCCGTGTTTTCTAAATTTTATCGCTAGTATTGCTGTTTTTTTGGGAAAAATGATCGGGGATTAGGTAAATCCACCATGTAACAAAAATAATTAAGGTCGTCCATACATAAAAAATAAAAATTTCGAATGCAATTATCTGTGAATATGTGGGAATAAAAACTCGGAAAATAGCGTTACGTAATATGTGAATAGTCCCATACATACATACATATGTATGTTTGTATCATGTTTCTTGCTCATAAATTTTTTTTGGTTTAAAATTTATTGTCAAAATATGAAAATTTATATTATTTGTCTGTCCACTTTTTAAATTAGTATTCACTTTTAGCATCCCAATTGGCCAGACTGCCATGCTTGACATTTTCATCTACGATTCTTGCACGAATTGTCTTCTATCGATTAGGTTTTCTAATTGAAAATTTAAATGAATCGTTGTTCTCGACAATCTGAGCGACAAATTCTTGCATGTTGTCCTCTATTAAACACTATTTGATGACAATGTGAGTGAGAATATCTTTCGGTTTATCCTCAATCCAATTTTGTTGAGGACAATATGAGCGACAATGTCTTACAGTTTGTCTTCAGTAACATTGTAGAGAACAAGATGAGCGATAATGTCTTAATTGTTGTCCTCAATCCAACTTTGTTGAGGACAATGTGAGCGACAACGTCTTACATTCTGCCTTCACTGAAGCAAATGAATATGTCGGCCTCTTGCTGTCGATGCTTTAGGTGGTGCAGCAGCAGGGCGCTAAGCGCGAAAACTTATAAACATGCAGCCTCAGTTCGAATCCCAGTAAAGTCAGGAAATAACTTAAATGAAACGGAAATAAACAGTTGAGGAAAAAATTAGATTTGTGTGTTGAAGATATTAATTAAAGTTGGTTCTATGATTAAATAGGCGACATTGTCGCTATATAATCGTTGGGGACAAGATATACGACATTGTAGCAGCCTACGTAGTCACTGTCGACATAAAAGGCAACACCGCCGCTTTTTTTTTTTTTTTTTTTTGTTAAAGAAAATATCACTAATGGAGATCAACGACATTTCTGAGGATGTTGTCATTTACATGGTCATTAATGGAAATATTATAGAAATTGTCAGCTCTATAGGGACGAGGGAAAGATGAGTGACAGCGTCGCTCGTGTTGTAATTTATGAACTTAGCGGCCATTTGTTCGAAAATTTCCTCATTGATCTGTTTGAGTTGTCGCCAACAGGTCCTCTACGCTTTAACATTGTCGTGTATCTGTCTTGCAAGACGTCAGAAAGATTGGCCAACCGGGATATTAAATGCCACTGAGACTTTGTGTAAAGTGTATTTATGGCTTGAACTATTTTGCTAAATAAGTTATAAAAATTGTTTGTTGTAAACCTTCGCCAAAAATTGTAGACGTTCATAAAACCCAAAAAAAAGCCGTCATTATTGATGGTCCTGATTTCAAGTGTTATTGCCCTGTATAGTATAATATTTTGTTGTTTGTGTATTTTAACGATCATTTCATTTTTGCTATTGTTCTTGCTGTTTTTATTATAAGTATTTAACACGTAAAAGAATAATGTTTGTTTACTTGAAAAAAAAAAGAATAAAATAATAATAAGTACATTAAATAATTTTCCTTATCATTTCTTGGCAACTAGTTTTTTTTTTATTTTTTTTGGAGATGCCATAAGAAATAATCAATTTCAGTGTACATACCCACTTATTAGAAAATCTTTAATACGTTAACACACGGTTATGACGAATTTGATAATAGTTTGTTATAAACATGGTTTATTATTTATGAAAAATATCTCTGGGGCTGTTCACATATTACGTAACGCTATTTTCGGAGTTTTTATAACCCCCCCGCTCTACGCTTTTTACAATATATTTCAGTATAAATTATATAATCCATAAAAAATCTTTTTGGGACCAGTATAAAAAATATATACATTTTTTCATATTTTATATAGAGTTTGATCCTGTTCGTAAACGACAAAATGCCGCACAGTGGCTCTAATTGAAAAAAAGCGTAATAAATCTGTATGTTTGAAACTCACAGAGGAGGGCCTAAGCGTTAAGAATGATGAATCTTAGACCACCCTGTTGAAACACACGGTGAACTATAGAGTGTGAAAGTTGACTATCTCGGGCATGATAAATGTTGTTGGCCTCATAAGTTTTACAAATATTATCCGATTTCAATGGGGAATTCGCAATTTCTTCACGTTTTTTTTTTTTGGAATTAAAAATTCGTAAAAAATTGTCGTTCAATATATCGCACTATGTGACGTATGGCCAATCTAGAAAGACAAATGGTGAAAATATATGTTTCCGAATCGTTCTAATTTTTTTTTGCTATTTTAGACGTAACCATATTAGCTGTAAGAAAAGTGAAAGCAAAACAAAATGAAAGTGTACCGTTAGATCTCAGTGATCGTTAAAAGTTGACATTTAAAACTGTTGAGAATTACAATTCGAAAGCAAATTTTTATTGCTAAGTTGTAGCGGCCATAAAATCGAAACTATTGGACGGATTTGAAAAAGGTCTTCAGAATTTGAAAGGCTACTTGTTCTCTAATTGAGCAAAATGCCAATGAAAACAATGTGTTGGAAAAGTACTCCTTCAGAATGTGTCTTTAAAAGTATAAAAAAGTAATAAATAAATAAAACTTTCCTATGCAAGGAAAAAATAATTTTCTCATTTTTAATAAAAATCTCTCAATTGATGTTTTTTATTTAGAAAATGACAATTATAGAAAAAATAAAAAATACACTATTTAATATATTTTTAACAAATTTGTGGCACTTTTAAATGATCATGCAAGAAACATTTTGCTGTCCCTCTTTGTATGTTTTAATATTTATTTCAGATTTTCCTTTATTCCCTTTCTCATTATTAATAAAAACCGTTATCTCTAAAAAGAATATACTCTTTTGCTTTTTATTGAATTTAAAAAAATTTTGCAGCTAGAGTATTCTGCTGTCTATAATAGAACGGAAAGCAAATAATTTAATGCCTTATTATTTTCTTATGAGCTTATCTTTACATTATTTATATTAATTAAATCAATACAAAGGTTTATTTCTTCGAATTTTTAAAATTTTCGTACTAGGTCACACCCGTCGGTCACACCCGTCTCATTTTAAAAATAGGTCTTTTTATAAGAAAAATAATAATACAATAAAAATACATAATACAATTAAGAACACTTTGAAGAGATATCTATGCCAAAATTATTGCGTATCTTATAGTCAAAATTTTACAGAATTTATACTGAAAGTCGTCATAATTCTTTAAAACTAAGATTTGTAAGTTCACACCCGTCGCAGCTTTCTGACGACTATTCTGAGCAGAAATCGTGTTCTATCAGTGTCTACCCGTTATTCAACGACTTTAAGCTTAATGTCCTTGGCGAGCCGCAACGTTTTTTTAAGTAAAAAAATTTTACATTCTTGATTTATAACAAAAAATTTTTGTAAAATGGTCACACCCGGCTAAGTGAAATTACTCAAATACCACCTTGTTCAGGACAAGTACCTACTGTATGCGAAAACCCTCAGTGCTCTCTTTATATTTGCAAAAAAATTTCCTGCTCGAATGTGCCGCTCCCGGAAAAAAATAAAAAAGTGTTGCCACTTTTCAGTTTTATGTTTTAATATGAACAGAATAGCTTTGCTTAAAAAAAATTAAGTTCCGTATATATCCCTATATATAAGAAGAATTGCAGTAATGTAAATTATACGTTTTAAATTTACTTCTTGATCCAATAGAAACTTAATTGAAGAAAATTTCATGAACACAATAACCCAATTTTTTTTTTGACACTAGAGGAGCTTGCAACATTGCTATACATAAAACGCGCAATAGAAGGGTTGTAAATGAATTAAGCTTTCTATCATTCTCCCACTTCACCACCTGTTCTCTCTACACTATCCCTTTCCCAAAGAAGGTAACACATTAATTAATTATTGTGTTACTTCTCTTAAAAAAAATTAATTATATTAAATATATCTAATAGAATTTGAAAAGAAATTTGAAAAACTCGATGGGTGTTTTTTTTCTCTTTAGCGATTAATTTAGAATTTCGTAGAAAATTTCACCATATTCGTAGAAAATTCACCATATCTGTAAAATGCTGGATGTAGCGCGCAGGCTTAAATCAATTTCAACTGCAGTAATTTTTGAAGTCTGTTCTTTTGAAATATTCTAAAGAAAAACCGCTGAACAATTAAATTGATTTGAATTTTTTTCCCCTAGTTCCTTGGAATATTAATCACGCCCAATTCTTTCTGAACTAAACGTTACGAACCTTACCCAAATAATCAATTTGGATTCACAAGCAAATACGTTCGAAATACTCATATTAATAAGGAATTTTAGTTTTGAAAAATTTTCGAGAAAAACGTCCTACAATAATTAAGCTCTATTTTTGTCCAAATTTAGCCCTTTTTCAACCTCATTTCAAAGTCTTGACTTTGATTTCTTTTCACGGCTAGATGAATTGAGATCATGTAAAAAATTCTTCTGCATATTATCAAGGATTTTATTTAAAATCATAAAATATTTTTTTGGATGCTATTAACGGAGATATTTACGAAATCAGGAACAAAGTCGCGGCCGAAAACCAAAATTTAAAAATTCAAAGCCAAATATCTTTGAAAATATTCATGATGAAACAAAGTGTATTTTCTTTGTCTCTCAATAAACTGTACAACAAGTTTAAATTCATTAAAATCGGATAATATTTGTATAAGCTATGAGGATAACAACGTTTATGATGCCCGAAATAGTAAACTTTCACTCCCTGTAGCTCACCGTGTGTTTTAACAGGGTGGTCCAAGTTTCATCATTATTAAAGCTTAGGTCTTCCTCTATGATTGTTACATACATCGTTTTGTAATCGTGTCGCCAGTTTCAAAGATACAGATTTATTATCCTCTTTTTCAATTGGAACCACTGTGTGCCGGTTGTTTTTGTACTTGTTGATACCTTGTTTGTTGTATTTGTTGATACCGTGCTGTCACCTTGTGAAATTAATTCGCCTTAGTGTTAAATACTTCTTTTTCATATTGTACACTTTACTATTTCATAAAGAATAGACGGGAGGATCCAGCTTAAGTCTTTGGAAGGGAAACTTTTAAATGAAATATAAAATTTTTTTAAATTTCTCTTAGAAAATCAATAGAAATGAGTTATATTTGATTAATTTTGGCAGGAGAAATAATCCCTTTCCCTCCCTGATAAAATTATTATAATAATGTTCTAAATTTCTCTTTAATTGAAACATTTATTTGTTTTTCAATATTTTTATTTTTATTTATGCTTTCAATTTAGTTTATTAAATGCTCTTGATATTTTAAATGTTCTATTGCTCTTATTTAACCCTTAAATATACATAATTGCCTTTCTTGTGAATAGTTTCTGTATTTTATGATGCATTTGAATATGACGCACAAAAGTTTGATTTTTTTATCATTCAATATTTCTATGGGTTTCATTCAATTTTTATTATTTATTAATTGTATTACAAATTTGATGAGCTGTGACACAATTAATTAAAATGTTTTTTTATTATTTATCTTATTCTCTTTTCAGGTTAGTAAAATATTCAATTTAGTGGCTATTTTGAAAAAAACGGAACCCTAAATAACGACGTAAGTTTTATTAAATTATTCAGGTATGTGATGGAAATCGATTTTGAAAACGAAGCACTTTTTAAAGCCGCTTTTAACGCGTTTTTTTTTTTGATCAAATGTTTATAATTTTTGTGATACAACTCTTTTGTAATAAAGAAATATTTTTATAATATTTGTTATAAAATTGTTATTAATAAAGAAATATTATTAAAAAACACCTTTCAAAATTGCTTCGTTTTCGGATTCGATTTCCATCGCATACCTGATTTATTCAAATAAAGTCGGTTTGTTTAAGAAATAACTTTAAACAAAAAGCCTGTTATTAACCAGTTTGTTACTATAGTCAAAAAGTATGTTTTAAGTTGAACCAGCTTTAAGTGGATGACACATCAAATGTAGAAAATGTTTTCATGTTATCTGTAACAAAATATAATCAAATGACATGACATGATCAGCTGGCTTTGTGAATTGTCAGAAAATAAAAAAAGAATGTAAAATGAAAAAAGGCCAAAAAATGAAAAATTTATGTATACAAAAACCAAATATTTTCAAAATAATGAATGCTTCTGCTAGAACGAACTGAAATAAAATATACATGCATCTGCATTTTGCAAATTTACGTCTCGTCTTTATTTTAGGGCGCTTTAAAGTCCAAATATCTTTGAAGATATCAAAGATATCTTACTGAAACAAACTGTATTTTCTTTATTATGACTAAAGTATTAAATTTTGACAACCTGTAGTTCAACATGCCTTTCGAAAAGGTGGTCAAAAGTTTACTACTCTCAAAGCTTAGGTCCTCCTCTATGATTTTTGCTTACATCGTTTTCTAATCGGATCGCCAATTTAAAAGATGCAGACTTGTTACCCAATTTTGTCCAATTGGAACCACTGTGGAACGTTTCACTGTCTTTATTATTACGAACAATAACAAACGGACTTTGAATGTAAATGCACTTTGCAACGTCTGTAAGAGAAGACATGAAAATAATCACAAGAAAATAAAAAAATGCAAGTCTGCTTTTTTTTCAAAAATGATAAGAAATATAAAGAATTCAGCCAATTATATATCAAAAAAATTAATTTAATTTAGTGGATCCATTCATTACATATGAAACAAACGAAAAATTTATTTTTATTGTACAGCTTTTATGAATCTTTAAATTCAATATGGACTTTGAAAACAAACAATAGAATTTCTAATGAAATACAAAACTTGATATCTAATATTTGCAAACGAAAAGCCATAATATTTTGTGATAGATTTTATATTTTTATTTTTATATTTATGTTTTATGTTTTTTTCTTTATTTTTTTTATTTTTGTGAAACAAACGACATTTTTGTGACTCTGCAATAAATAACCTGCTGGGAATGTTAAAAAGTCTTTGAAAATATTTCAGAGTTGTAAAATTAAATTTTATGCTCAATTTGAAATAAAAAAATTGCAAATAAAAAAATATTAAAATTTTTTACTTGACGGGAATAAATTTAGAGGTTAGCTTGAAAAGAAAAACAAGCTTAAGTAAGTTTTTTTTACGTTGAGTTTTATATAATTTTAAAACATAATCGGACTCATTATTTATGAATAAAATGTTCACGTTAACAAGTCAAAAACCTAATAAAAAATTTTATTATTAAAATCATTCGACATCTGTGATGGTGCGGCATGGCATGGTAGTTCCCAAACCGGTTGAATAGAATAAGAACTATGATCACATTCAATCAAGACATCTAACAAGTCACAGAAAAAATTATCACCAACAAATTTTCAAACAAAAGTTTGTCTAAAATAAAATTTTATTTTCAGTAAATGTTCTTTACTGAATCGTGAATTTTTGTTTGACTTTTATTTAGGACGCAAACACCAAAAACAACAACAAAAACCAGTTTTCTGTGCCGTAAAAAAAATAACCGCGATGACGACATGTCGCGACATACACATAAAGAAAAGGAGTTCTATTGTAACAAATTTGTATACTGAAGATTTATACACAGAAAAAATTATCACTAAAAAATTTTCAAACAAACGTTGGTCTAAAATAAAATTTTATTTTCAGTAAATGTTCTTTACTGAATCAGTGAATTTTTGTTTGACTTTTATTTAGGACCCAAACACCAAAAGCAACAACAAAAACCAGTAAAAAAACAACCCCGATGACGACACACACACAAATAACAACAACAACAATGATAGCAAAAGGAATGCCATTGTACGAAGTTTTTTTACTAAAGATTTTTGAGTGAATCAATTCGTTAATGTTGTTGCGCTAATTCTCATTCATTTTTTAGAGTCTTTAGATAACCTTTCAGACTTGAACACGTTTAATAAAGTGAAATTTCATAAATGCTTAATGGATGATGATGATGACCCAGACAAAAATTTTGTTTGATATATTACAAAAAAATCCATTGAAAATTTTTGTTTGATTAAGTAAATTATTTTGTTTGATATATGTTAGTATTTCTAGACTAATTGTATTATGAATTCAGACATATTCAGCCTTATCATGAATTCCACATGTGAAAATTTCCGAATGAAATTTTTTGTTCACATGGATTTTAATTTCGTATCATGAATTCCATGTGAATAAAATAAAATACCTGGTTTTAAAAACACGTGCGTGAAGTTTTCTGAAAGCAAACAAATTCAAAAAAATTTTTTTTTGAGTTTAAAAATGTAAACATTCGCAAATTTTCACAACATATTTTATTCATGATACCAAATGTTCACACGTTTGGAAATTTCCATGTGAAATTTTATTCGGGATAAAGCTGATTGTTTGATATTTTTCAGAAAGTCCAGTAAATATTTTTTTTGATTTATTAAATTGTTTGGTTTACAATTCGTAAATATTTTTGTTTGATTTAATAAATTATTTTGTTTTGAATTTGTAAATGTTTTTAGACAAATTGTTTTATAGATTTGGAAAGTTTGTTTATTGAAAAACAAAAAACGTTTTTTTTTCAATGAACTTTTCGAGACATTTTTGTGTGTACTTACAAATTAGTTTATAGGTCCGTTTCTAGACAAACTATTTACTAATTCCTTGAATTTCTTTACTGAAGATGAAATTTAGTTTTCTCTGTGAGTAGTGATAAATGGAGATACACATGAGCACTTGTGATGAGAGAGATAGACAACATTGTTCTTATTGTTTCGAAATATCTTAGACTTTCGAAATATAACTTCATGAACTTTGGCCTAATATAATTACTTTGGACTCAAAAGCAAATTAGTTCGAAATGATCACATTAAAACCAAAAAGAATTTTTTTTGTAGAGATGGGCTTAGTCTGTTCGATCGATATACCTTCTCATAAACAGGGGACAAACATGAAAATAATTTGATAATATAATTAACTATGTTGCCATATGATTTAATTCAAGTGCATGTCTGCGATATCGTCGCAGGCACGTATAGACAAACATTAATTGCACATGATTTACGAGTAGATGTTACTAATATGTTGCGATTGTACGCAGTTTGAAAATTAATTTGTTATTGTATTTAAAACATATAATTTTTTTTAAAATCATAAAATGTGTTTAATAACCCGTTTAGACGAAATTAATGTGTATTTAAATATTTAAACATTTCTTATTCTTTACTTGTTTTTGTAATTAATTTGTTTTTTATGCGTAATATATTTTAATTCACTGTTTGTGGTTTGGTTTGAGTCGTGTGAAATGTCGTTTGGTTGCTGAATTTAAAAATTGATTAAACTTTTCCGGTTTTTGCGAGTACAAGTAGAAGAAATGATAGGAGGGTACACTCAGAGTACGAAAAAACGCAGCTCCGCGCCGCTCTTTTTGCTTTTTTTTGCGCTTTACGTAAAGAGCAGAGTAAATTTTTCTTTGCTCTTTTTTTTGCGCAATGCGCAAAAAGAATCAAAAGAGCACAAAATGCGCATGCCGCATTTACAGTGGTAAACAACTTTAGTAAAGGCAATGGACATTATTTCCATGGACCTTATTGCATGCAACCGTATGTACAAATTTCCCAAACACACCGTATGGCTGAGTCCAAGTACAAATCTCAAAACGGATATAGCAACAGTCGGATACTTGCAATTTACGGTCATATATTGTCTAAATTTGTGTTGAAAGTTTCTCCTTGTCTAAAATTACATCGATTTTGTAGTTATTTTATTAAAAAAAACCTTTCAACTTAAACATATTTAGTCCAAGTGGAAAAAATGTAACATAAAGTATAATACGGCTATGACTGAATGGTAGATACGTCAGACTATCAGTCAGTATTTCGCGGTTCAAATATGCACGCAGCCAATCGCTTTTTTAGTAAAAACATTTTGTTGAAAAATAATGCGTGTGTAATTTTAGGTCGATAATAATCTGTAAAGTGTTTCCGACTATTATCGACCTAATTTTCAACAAAAGTGTTTTAGAGTGTACCTAGCAAAAATGTTGATGGCAAAGTAATCTACTTTGACATTTTAATAAATTACTTTAACAAGGCGATGTCATTGGGTGCCGATACGATACCGATACCAATACACAAAAACAAATATCGACGATACCGATTCCGATACGCATATTGAAATTAAACTCAAGTTAACATTGACAAAATTCAAGCAGAGTAATTTTTTCATTATCCAAAATGGCAGTGTAAGAGATTATTAATATTTAAAATTGATATTAACCCATTAAAAAAATTGGAATTCATTTTTAAGGAACTACATTTTCATTGCTTCCAAAGAATCTACACTCTAAAACATTGCTTCAAATTTACGATCATATAATGTCTAAATTTATGTTGAAAATTTCTCCTTGTCTAAAATTACATCGATTTTGTAGTTATTTTATTAAAGAAAACACCTTGCAGATTAAACATATTTAGTCCAAGTGGAAAAAATGTAACATAAAGTATAATACGGCTATGGCTGAATGGTAGATACGTCAGACTATCAGTCAGGACATCGCGGCTTAAAACTGCACGCAGCCAATCGCTTTTGTAAAAACATTTTGTTCAAAAATAATGCGTGTGTAATTTTTTAGGTCTATAATAATCTGTAAAGTGTTGCCGACTATTATCGACCTAATTTTCAACAAAAGTGTTTTAGAGTGTATATTAAAAACTTGCACATAATTCGTAGAAAAGCAACTAACAATTTATTTAAGTTGTACAAAAATTTTTAATTCCTTTATACATAATTAAAAAACAAAAAAACCCAAAAAATTTTAAATGTATCGTCGTATCGACAATAAAATATCGCCGATGCCGAAGTATCGCCGATATATCGGTATCGGGTAGATTCCGTAGTTTCCTATTTAGAAGCATTGGATACACAAAACATAATAAAAATTAAATGTCTGCTAAGCACTGAACTCATGCCGTTTTCAGTTATTGCATTATTTTATGCCAAGTGCTTTGCCCACTAGCCTACTGCACAACTATTTTGTTACGTGCCTAAAACTTGTTTTTACAAAAATGAACGCAATGAAAAAAGTGTTGTGTTTTTCTTCCGACGAGGTTTTTTTTTTGAATTTGGAACGATTTTCCGTCATCCCACGTCAAATTTGGTTTGTAAACAGACCGGTTTCGGCTATGTGCCATCTTCAGTGTTCTATTGAATATTAAAATTTGCTTTCCCAGGGGTTGAACTGCTTATCTTCTGTATGATACGCAGATACACTACTAGTCTGCTAATAAGAGAATACATGTATTGTTTAATTACTAGTAAGTAATTGTTCAACTACTGTAAAGTAATTCAAACGGTATGTAGGTTGTGGTTGAAATGTATGTTGTTTGGTAATGGCAACACTACCAAGTTTTTGCTGGGTAATTTGTTATTAAAATGTTTTTTTTTTAATTCGATATTAACTTATTTGCTGGTTTAATGAAATAAGTGATAATATAAAGGATGCTTAACGTTTTCTATTGCGCTGCAAGGTACCCCCGGCTGGGTAGCTATATGGAAGTTACGTAGAAAAACAAATTTTCGGATTAATTTTACTTAGATCAAGTCACCTTTCAAACAAAAGAAACAACATTAAAATCTATCTTAGCCGTTTGGGAGGTACGGTACCACAGAGAAATATATTCAAAAGGATGCTGCTAGAAAAGATATAATAACTTCTAAACCGCTGGACCGATTTTCTTCAAACATACCTAAGAACACGCTCGATCAAGTCATCTTTCAAACAAAGAAAACTAAATAAAAATCGCTCTAGCCGTTTAGGCTGTACTAGGAAACAGACACACACACACACACACACACACACACACAGATACACACTACAAACTTATAAAACCCCTCTTTTTTTTGTCGGTGGTTAAAAATATGTCTTAAATGTCCAAAGAAATTTAATTATTTTGGCTTGAGTTCGGTTTTACTTTTAATTTTTCAATTAAGTTATATTTTTATTTAGAGATAAATGTGAAGCATATAGACAAAGAAACATTTTTTTTATTTAAATAAAATAAATTTTTTTTCGTTGTACAGTGTAATTAAAAAATATATGTATATTAGTCAGTTAATTTGTTTGGGAATTCAACGTGACTCTTGTGCGAGAGTTGCTGCCGAAAAAGGTGGCCATTTTTTTCTTGCATTTGTTGTTATTGTTATTTGCATTGTCTTTCGAAAGTGTATCAACGTCATTCATATTAAATTTACGTTTTTCAAGATTTTTTTTTTAAAATTTTATTTTTACTTTAAACATAAAAACAGTTTAGAGGCCAATGAACTTTAATATAAAAATAACACAGACAAAAATCAAAACAAAATAATAAAGAGTATAAATGTAATTGTTTAAAAATATTTGTAAAGACACAATTTAACAACTTTAAGCTTTATCAATATTACAAAAAATTTCTTATAACATTAATGGCATTCACATGTTGTACTAAATGCGTTGTATCGGTTGTTTGTGCGTGTTAAGGTGTTGCAAAACTTAAAAAGTTTTTTTTAATATCCAAAGAAATTTAATTATTTTTGGCTTGAGTTCGGCTTTAATTTAATTTTTCAATTAAATTATATTTTTATTTAGAGATAAATGTGAAACATGTAGACAAAGAAAATTTTGACTGCGCGGAGGGTTGAACTGACGTTTCGATAGCTCCCGCTAATCTCATCAGAGTTCTTTACCTAGCCAAAATTATGTACATGCTCCAATAAACTGAACAAACAAACATTCACACACAGACACTAGTACTTGTAATTATCAATGATAATTCATACTAGTATATAGAAATAATAAAAAGAAGCTTAACACAAAACAAGAGAAAAACAAGTGAATATCAATAACTATCAAATGAAATACAGCTCTAAGACTGACAGTATGAATTAATTAAAAGTAGATAATATTCAATTCTTGACTGCAAACCACCGACTTTGGTCTAGTGGTCTAAGCGGTAAAGAACTCTGATGAGATTAGCGGGAGCTATCGAAACGTCAGTTCAACTCTCCGCGCAGTCAAAATTTTCTTTGTCTACATGCTTCACATTTATCTCTAAATAAAAATATAATTTAATTGAAAAATTAAATTAAAACCGAACTTAAGACAAAAATAATTGAATTTCTTTGGATATAAACCCATACAGTTCGACGACTAACCTCACAACTTAATTGCTTTTTTTTAATATTATCCAAACAACAGTTTTAGAAAACTAAGCGCATACAACCCATACAACAGCTAGTACGTACACCCTTGTGAAGTCCTTTATGATGTTAGAAAAAAAATTTTAGTTTTTCATTTTACCTTAGATCAAATTAAAATCTTAATTGTGCATACAAGGTTTTATTATATATTATTTTGTGATAAAAAATAATACACATACATACATATAAACATACCTTTTCGTGAAATGATCGTAAGCGACAAAAGTTAAAATTTTCAGGAGAAGCGTTTTTTATTGTATTTACACATGATTTTTATGCATAAACTATAGTTGACGATCAAATCTTACAGCCTGTATTTCGAAAGTTATTTTGACAATTTTAAACTATGGGCAGGAAGACTTAAAATTTTGATTTCAATAACAAAAATTTGTTTATTTTACAAAATGTGGCTTACGATAATTTCGAGCAAAGCGGTCGATGTTTATATAAATTCGATAGACATAAAAATGCTAATGAAAAAATCACGTCTCATAATTCATCCATTCAATCGCAATAAATTGAATAAAAAATAGTTTTATGTAAGACATACGCAGCAATAATATCAGTAAACAAGGTTTGGACTCGATCAATGAAAAGTTGTTTCGTATTTTATTTAGGATGCGCTGCGCTGTATTCGAATATAGGTTTCTTGACATTATTTCAAGTTTTCGAGATACACCGTTAGTTATATCTAAAAAGAAGGAGTTGTACGACAAATATTAACACACATAACTGGATAATGGTTTGTCCTCTTCAGTTAAATAAAAAATTCGAAACTCAATAACAACATTGGCGCATATTCATAGTCAAAACAAAGTATACTTTAGGAGTTTAAAATCAGTATTTTGCATGGCAATACTGGTTTTAAATTCCTAAAGCATACTTTGCTTATGACTATGAATATGCGCCATTATCTTTAAGACGTGGCAACATTGATTTTTTAATCAGTTCAGTAGTTTCAGAGATATTATGGAGCTTGTGAAAAAGAAAATGTAAAAATGTTTGTTTGTTCCATTCTGGTTGTTGTTTTTCACACGGAAAGATGCAAAATCACAAGTAATTTTAAAATACTCGTATTATAAAGTACTGAATTTAACGTTAATGGTTTTTTATTGTTTATTAATCTTACTTCTTTAATTCTTTCTTTTAAAGTTCTTTTAATCATTGACATTATTTGATTGTTGCATTTTCACTGCGCATTAATTGTTCAAGAGTTTCATTTAGTTAAATAAATACTTGCTTGTAAGAACAAATAGCATAACTGACATTTTTCAAAAAAAAGGAAAAAAAAACTTAATATCCTCTATTCTGTAACTATTTGTCGTCGTCGGCAGCAATTGACTACTTTTAACAGCCTCTTGTTATTTTCTAGGCCTTACAGAATAGCAAAAGGTTATCAGAGGTAGTCAATTGTTGTCCACAACAAGTGCGTAAGTGTCCCATTTTTAATTTTATCTTGACGTGATGTCGACATATAATTACAGAATAAGGGGGAATAATTTGTATAAAATGTGTTTTCATGTTTCTGATCCCAAAGAGTTTTAAAATTTAAGTCGTTATTAAAAAAAGAAGAGAAGAAGGTTAACAATCAATTCGGTTGTATTTTTTTTATATGTTTGTTCCGTCAGAACTCCGCCATTTATAAAATGATTTCAGATTTTTTTTTAATTGAAAGGATATGCTGCTAGATTGGTCCCGTTGAAAAGTGAGCAGGCAGCGTCATGCCCATACAAAGTAAATACATATTCTTTTTCCATTACAATACTACATTATGATTTAAAAAATGGGCAGTACCACGCCCATGAAAAGTAAATATTCTTTATCAACAACTTCTACTAAACCCATTCTTATGAAACTTTGCACACACATTTATTTATCGTGACAATACAACATTATGGTTGGAAAAGTGGACAGTGCAGCGCCTAAACGTAGTAAATATTGTTTTTCAACTATTGCTACTTAACCGATTCTTCTTAAACTTCGCACATACGTTAAGTTTGCGGGACAATAGCCGAGACACAAGCTTTGGACACACATTAAGTTCCCGGGGCAATACAAAATAATGATTAGAAAAGTAGGCTGTTCCACCCCCACGCGAAGAAAATAATATTTTTCATTTTAACACATTGAAAAAATTTCGATTCATAAATCCAATGAAACAATTTCGTTGCATTATTTCACAAACCTAATAAAATTTCACGAATATTGTGAAAGAATTTCATTGGAACTGCTTCATTAGCTTTCATAGTTTCGTTAGAAAATTTCATTAGATTTATGACAACATTTTGTCATTCTATGGGAACCCCTTTAAGTTTTGAGAAAATGTTTTATTCGATAATTAAAATTCTTGAAATATATATTATAAAAAATATTTAAAAAAACTTAAAATGTTATGTCTTTGAGTGTTATAATTTCAATGAGATGTATTTCATTATTTTGATGAAAAATTTCATTGCATTTATGAAAGACCGATGAAATAAATCGCATTAATTTTATTTTTTAAAAAACATACCTTTATTTATTTCAACAATTCGCAACCAAAAGGGAACAAACAAAAATAGTTTTATGTGTTTGTTGTTGTTGTACTCTTTCATATTATTACACACTCATAGACAAATTGCTTTGACAGTGGTGTTGGCTGAAGTAGTTAAGACGTTACCTACAAAGCAAATGATGACAAATGAGTTTGATACTGTGAGCGGACATCAACATTACAAATTTTACTGATGTGCATTGGCGTCTATCGTACGTATTTGTATCATGGAATTGTCAATAAATTAGAATAGTCACTAAAAGAGATAAACTAATTAGGCTACTAAGTAATGTAACAATTCCATTAAAACAATGAAATAATTTCATTATAATAATGAAATAATTTCATTATAATAATGACAGAATATCATTAAAATAACTACAAAATTTCATGAAAATAATGAAATAATTTCATGAAAATAATGCAACAAGTTCGTTAAAACGATGAAATAATTTCGCAAAAATAATAAAGTACGTTCATTAGCTTAGCGAAATTATTTCATTGGGTTAATGAAATAGTTTCATATATTTAATGAAATTTTTATTAAAACAATTTTAACGAAACTTGTTGCATTAATCCACCGATGCGTGATGTTGGTTAAGTTTTTCATTAATTTAATGAAAAATTGCATTAAACTTAAAATTTTCAGAATTTATGAACAAACCCTTTTCACTGTATTATTGTTGCGAAATTATATGCTTTTGAAGCCCAATTCATTATTAGGGCAAAGTTCGTAACGTTATATTCAGAAAGAATCAAACAAGATCAATATTCCTAACAACAAGGGAAAAATCAACATCAATTTAATATTCAACATACATATATAGGGTACTTTTAAGGCGTAAAAAGGGGTAAACATTTGTACTTTTTTTTCCTGCGACAGTTCTCAGTTGCCAGTTGCCATGCCGTTGTTGGCAACTGGCAACCCAACTGAAGTTCGGTTGCCATAAATAATCGACCCATTCATAGAAATGAGGTATATTTTATTAATTTTGGGAGGAAAAATATCCCCTTTTCCCTCCCATTTTGTGAAATTTCAGTTAAGTCATTTCGTCTGGTTAGCGGAAAGTTGTGTATTTATTAACATCAATATAATTTTGCATGCTGCTTAATTTTTTATTTTCTTGCTAAGTGGTTTTTATCCTAATTATATAAATAAAATAAAAAACAAGTGTAATGAAAGAAAAAAAATTACCGAAAAATAATTTGAATACCGCAATATTTGCGTCATTTAGTCAAAGTACGCAACTCAGAGTCTGTTGTTCATAAATACATTTTAGCGATTTATTTAATTTTCTTTTTACAAATTACTTTTGATTGAGAAATGAACTCATTGCTTTAAATGATTTGATGACTTTTTTTATACGTATATTTATTATTTATTATTAGTTTCCCTTTAAAACATATAAAAGTCAATGACATGATAAATATTTTAAAGCGTTAAAAAAAATAAGAGGAATATTTATTCCAAAATACATCTTTAGAGCTTTTTTATGATTGTCTTGCCCTTAAACGAGATAAAATTTCTATTTAGTTGTAGCATCTTTTCAAGAGAAGAAAGGCACAAGCTTCGTCTATATATACTTCCAACGATTTTTGTCAATTTCTTTATTTTGTTTCTCTATCCCAGCTTTGAAGTTGATATCCTTCCAAAAATTTTCAATAGAATTAATCACGTATGTTTGTGTTCTCCAATTAGGAATTGAAACTTCTTTGTTGTATTTTTGGTATCTTTGAACAGTACAAAATCAACATTTTATGTCTTCATTGTAATATTTATATAAAAGGTTTTAATTAAAGAAAAAAAATTTTAACACATTTTTAAACATTTCTCAGCTTTCTAATTAGATTGTACATTAAGAGCTTATTTCACCAACGCTACTTAAATATCAATTCATATATAATTGCTCAATTCACAACCTGTTGTAGGTGTTGTATAAATGTCGTATAAATGTTGTTGGTAATTTCCAAGTAAGCATGTTTCTAAACAAATGTTTATGTGGAAATTACCATCAACTTCTATACGATGTACAACACATACAACAGGCTGTGAATTGGCCAAATATGAATTGATATTTAAATGGCGTTGGTGAAATAGGCTCCAAAAGAATTTTGTTCATAAATTCTATGAATTTCGACATTATTAATCCAATGAAAAAGGTTGATCAAAATTCAACCAACGTCGCCCTTCGTTGGATTAATGAAGCAAGTTTTGTTAAAATTATTTTAATGACAATTTCACCAAATATATAAAAAAAATTCATGGATTCAAAGTAATGATTTCGCAAAATTAATTAAAATATTTCATTATTTGAACGAAATAATTGAATCAATTTAATGAAAGTATTTCATTATTTGAAAGAAAATATTTCATTATATTAATGAAATTATTTCATTATTTTAAAGAATTTATTTCATTATTTTAATGAAATTATTTCCTTTTTTATGTAATTATTTAACTTTAATAAAATTATAACGCTTTCTACAAAACGTTCAGTATAAATCATATAACTCGTAACGAATCTTTCAACAATACAACAATAACAATCAAGCAAAATTGTTTTTGTTATTAGCTAATGGTTGAAAACTGTTGAAATAAATAAAAATTATTTTACTGAAAATTTCACCAAATATATAACAAAATTTCATGGATTCGAAGTAATAATTTCGCAAAATTAGTGGAAATATTTCATTATTTTAACGAAATATTTTAACCAATTTAATGAAAGTATTTCATTATTTGAAAGAAAATATTTCATTATATAAATGAAATTATTTAATTATTTTAATGAATTTATTTCATTATTTTAATGAAATTATTTCCTCTTTTTATCAAATTATTTAATTTTAATAAAATTATAACGCTTTTTACAAAATGTGCAGTATAAATAATCTAAGCGGTAACGAATCTTTCCTCCCCCCCTCACCCTGGAGCGTTTCGCAAAATGTGAATAGCCCCTAGTAACAAAGAGTACAACAATAACAATCAAGCAAAATTGTTTTTCTTGTTAGCTATTGATTGACAACAGTTGAAATAAATAAGAGTGTGCTTTTTATGTCAGAAAATATATACAGTTGAACTTCGGAACTGGGCTAAACACGGTTATATCTATATATACATCTGGTGCAAATTTAATTAATTTTTTAATTGACATAACGAATTTTTTATTTTTTAATTGAAATTAATTAACAAAATTTTTTTTCTGTGTAATCGGAAAACACGGTTAATAGAGATTACATAAAAACACAAACGAGTAGCTACTATTTTTTTTATTAAAACTAGAAATCTTATTTTGTTGCTCGGATAATAGAGGTAAAGCACGGTCAATAGAGGATAATGGTCATTCAACAAAGCGACAGCATAGCGTTTAATAGATGTAGCCGCTTAATAGAGCACCGGATAATCGAGTTTCAACTGTATGTGATTTATTTAATGAGACTTTCATAAATGCAATAAAGTTTTTCATCAAAACTATGAAATATGATATATTGAAATTGGGGCATTCAAAAACTTATTGTTCCACATCTAATTGTTGTTTGAAAAATGTCAAAAAAATAACAACTTATCATGTCAGGGTTTCATTTTCCTCAAAAGTATTAATCCTTGTATTACAGTCTAAAACGGCCTTTATCAAAGTTTTATGACAGGTATATGATGAAAGAAATTTTGTTGGAAATTTGTTCCATAAACCTTTTCTAAACATTTGATAATTTATTATGAATAAGGCCCAATAAGTTTTTCCTAATTTTTAAAAGTATATAAATATTTAAAAAATAAGTATCCATTGAAAAATTTCGCCAAAACTTAAAGGGGTTCCCATAAAATGACAAAATGTTGTCATAAATCCAATGAAATTTTCTACCGAAACTATGAAAGCTAATGAAGCGATTCCAATTTCAAATATATTGTGAAATATTTCATTAGAATTATGAAGAAAATCTAACGAAATTGTTTAATTAGATTTATGAAGCAAAAATCTTTCAGTATAGTTTTGCTAACGTCGATGTTAAAGTACAGTATTAGTGTAAAGCCTTCAGTG
Source organism: Panzeria rudis (assembly GCA_956483635.1). Taxonomy (NCBI): domain Eukaryota; kingdom Metazoa; phylum Arthropoda; class Insecta; order Diptera; family Tachinidae; genus Panzeria; species Panzeria rudis. The sequence goes on along the minus strand of OY101448.1, from coordinate 16,053,965 downwards.
TTTACCCTGCAGACAAAGTGCCTAGGATGTGTTTAGAAATATACTAGTTGCTTTTTAACTCAGACTAGTTGCCTATCTATCCTTTTGTTCATATATCGATCTATCGATTTTAACATTAGGTTGTCATAGGAGCACAACTAGTTCATTTGTATACGGTAATATCCCAGTTGGAATACCAGTTGTTGTAAAGTAGTGCTCTTACTAGTTTTTTTATTTATCGTTTTCTATTTCTTAAAAAAACTTTGGCTCAACTGGGGTACGAACACATATTCCTCACATTTCAAGGCTAGTACTCTACCCACTGAGCCACTTTCTACTTATTTTTTTAAGAGCTAAAAATATGTTTTATGTATTAGTCGTATACCTGAAAATTGTGTCCTTTTTTACTAGTATCGTTACTAGTCTCCATGCAACTAGTAATATAATTGTCCATTTTTACTAGTATCGTTACTAGTCTTGTTACAACTAGTAATATGACTGTCGTTTTTTGACTAGTATCATTACAACTAGTATATGACTGTCCCAAAGCGTATCTAGTTGTAAATTTAGTGAACACAATTCAATTGAAGTATTTTGTATTATTATTGGTATTTGACTGGCTTAGTCTGTATATAATTTATTTTTATTTATTTATTTTAACAATTTACAGAACCTATAGGAAATCAACAAACGTTTAAAAAGGTTAAACGTTACCAATATAGGGTTAAATTTCCAGCTCCACAATCAATGCGAATTGATTGTTGCAATAAATTGATTTGATTTTCAATTTAAAGTAATCGCTTTTTATATCCAGACCAGACCCATTAAAGTGTATGACTTAAATAGCCAAGAATTATTACAATTAACGTCATAATTAATTTGTCGTAACTGTACAAAATGAAAATAGTAATATTAGAATAGTTAAATACTATTTATATTTAAATATGTGTATGAATTTATAATTAATTACAATTCTTAATAAAAAATAACACATATTAACATGATAACAAATTATAGAGTTAATAAAATAATAGTTTTCTTTTTTGTTTTGTTTTTAATTTAACCTCAACTTAATTTTAGTATTTTTCTCTCACATATGGAAAAATCCCAAAAACAAATGAAACATCGTATAAATAATTGCAAACAACTAAAATAAGTAAAAAGGGTTAAATACTAAAACTCATACATGATGAATATTGCACAAAATAAGGATTCACGCGACATTTGACTATTTTGTTAACAAGAAAAAACAAAAAACAAAAAATAAAAAAACATCATTACAATCATCTGTAAAAATAAAAATAAAAAAACAATCCAATGTAGTATATTACACACATCATATTAAGGAAAAAAAAAATAAACATGAAATAACAATCATAAAAATAAAAAGAGAACAAAAAATATTATTATTGCGTTCATAATAAAATATCAAAAATAAAGTGACAATTAACTGCATGTGCATTTCTTTAGAATAGTTTTTTGCACAAATATATTGGGTGTATGAGAAAATTTTGTCCGTCCACTTGTCAATCAAATTAAAGCGAAGTAAATCTCAGAGTATAAAGAAATCCAACATAAGTCGAAAGCCACAATAGATGGCACAAGAAAAGCTTAGGAGTTGTGTAGTGGCAGGGAAAATGCACTCACTCTAGTCTGCCAGATATCTACGATCAGACTTGTGTCAAACTCGTTAAATTGAACTAGATCCAGCTCTGTTCGAATCAAACTGTTCGAATAAAACATGTTTAATTTACGAATCCAAATTGATTATTAGGCTAAAGTTCGTAACGTTACATTCAGAAAGAATCAGGCATGAATAATATTTCATTGATGTTTTTCCTTTCACTTACTTCTATCCAGCAGCTCATTTTAGTTGAGAACAGTTTTTGGACACAAGTCTTTCTACTAGACTTGGGTCCAGTGATGCCAGAATTCCTTCACCAATAATGGCTAAATGTAGACAAAAAGAAAATGACTAAAAAATTGCTAAAAACTTGCTAAAAAATGACTAAACGAGATTGAATGCAAACATCATGTGTATTAAACAAATTCATATTTTATTTCTTTACATAAAATTTGAAAGATTTTTTGAAGTAAATAAAACCCTACCGATTGCTATTATTGCGCTCACCGAAGCTTATTTCTTTTTATTAGCAAAAACTTTTTTTTGAAAGATTTTTATCAATTTTTAAAATGTTTGTTCGGTACACTTTAAAACATTGCTTCAAATTTACGATCATATAATGTCTAAATTTGTGTTGAAAATTTCTCCTTGTCTAAAATTACATCGATTTTGTAGTTATTTTATTAAAGAAAACACCTTCCAGATTAAACATATTTAGTCCAAGTGGAAAAAATTTAACATAAAGTATAATACGGCTATGGCTGAATGGTAGATACGTCAGACTATCAGTCAGCAGGTCGCGGCTAAAAACTGCACGCATCCAATCGCTTTTGTAAAAACATTTTGTTCAAAAATAATGCGTGTGTAATTTTAGGTCGATAATAATCTGTGAAGTGTTGCCGACTATTATCGACCTAATTTTCAACAAAAGTGTTTTAGAGTGTATAACTTATGAATGCAAGTATTTCAGAAAGTGGCAACCTGTTTCTTAATTTTATTTTTGCCGCCTATCTATTTGCCATTAGCAATTATTGCGCTCACCAATGATTTTTGTTTCTATAAACGGAACACCTTTCGGTGATGTTTGCCAATTAAAAAAAAAATTTGTTAGGTATAGCTTCTGAATGCAAGTATTTCAGAAAGCGACGGGGGTTTCTCAATTCTATTTTTGCCTCCTATCGATTGCCATTAGTCTTTATTGCGCTCACTGAAGAATGCAACTAATGCAGAAAGTGTCAACCCCCCTTTCTGAATTCTATTTTTGCCCCCCTATCGATTGGACTTGGGTGAAATTCGTTCGAACTCGTTCAGCAGGGGGCTTATTCTCGCAGTCGTGATCAAAATTAATTTCGATAGTGTGAAATTTTCTGACGATGGTACTCGATATGATACGAATCGCGTTTTTGTTTCTGTGTTGTAAAACACATAAATAAATATGTTGCTCAACACTGAAAAATATGCAAGAGATTCTAACAGGTGGGATCACTAGCACAGCTGACTAGCCTGATTAAACGTCAAACTTAGTGGATGTTGATGATATGCTCAATATATCACCAGTATGTTCAAACTATATATTCTGTATGCAGGCAATTTACTTCAAGAGTTGTCTGCGAAGATAATTGTACCCATCGTTCACAGTTTTTTAACAACTGTTAAGGTAGTTTTTACGACAAATTTGTTATTGCTGTAGAAATTCCTGTACCTGTTAAATGTGCCTTGCAGGATAATAAAGAAAATATGTAAACAAAAAACATATGTATGTATGTGTTCTAAAACACAAGAAGTATATTTTACACAAAATGTGAACATTTTTTCTTTGTTTAGTTGTTTTATGTTTCTAGGAGGAGCTAAAAGCACTATTTTATATAAAAAAGACAGGGTTATGACAAATGTATAGCAAATATATGTAATAATATTTAATTATAATCACCACTTTTTCTTTATTTAAAAATGTCATTTCGATTGCCTTCTTGCTTGCAAGTAAATACTCGCAAGTTTGCGTTCGAATGCTTGCTCGCTATCGAATGTCATCATTTGAAATTTCGATACACTTTATTAGATATCGAATAAGAGAATCCCAAAAGTGCAAAAACTCCCACGTTCGAGTAAGAATTCGCTCGTAAGCGGTTGCGAGAATTAGCCCCCAGATCGTTTTAGACACAAACCTACGATCAAACCAATTTAAATTACATTCCTTTGATCATAGGTGTATGTCTAGAACGAGCTGCTGAACGAGTTACATGCGAAAAATGCCTGCTTTTGTTATACACTAATAGAGCACATCACTTTGAGAGCGCTGTTGACTGAAGTATTTAAGTTGTTACCTGTAAAGCAAATGATGAAAATCAAAAGTCGTGAGTTCAATACTATGAGCGGTGATCAACATTATAAAATTTTCTGATGTGCATTTATTGTCTGTCCATCGTACGTATTTGTAGCATAGAATTGTCAATAAATGAAAAATAGCCAAGAAAACAGTTTAAGTTAATAATGAAAAAATTTCATTAAAATAACGAAATAATTTTATTAAAATAATGACATAATTTCAATGAGATAATTTCATTAAATTTTTTAAATAACTTCATTAAAACAATGAAACAGTTTTATTACAATAAAGACGTAATTTCATTGAAATAATGACCAAATTTTATTAAAATAATGAAATAATTCCATTAAAATAATGAAATAATTTTATTAAAATAATGAAATAATTCCATTAAAATAATGACATATTTCCATTAAAATAATAATAATATAATTTCGTTAAAACGATGTAATCTTTTCATTTGTTTAATGAAATTATTACATTGGATCAATGAAATTATCAAATAAATTCATTGATCCAATTTGGGGCAACTTTCAGTAAAATAATTGCAACGAAACGTGTTACATTAATCCAACGAGGCCTGAAGTTGGTTGAGTTTTAATGACGTTTTTCATTAGATTAAATGTCGAAACTCACAGAATTTATGAATACAGTTCTTTCTGTACAATGCAGTCATAAGAGAAATGTTCAGCGGACGAATTTGCAGGCACATCTAATAATAATAAACAATACCGATGAAATTTTTATTCTGAATTTGAGCAAAAAAACTTAGCTATACACCTAATAATGCTGCATCGATTAATGATCACTGTGCCTGAGGATGGATTTTAAAGTACAATAAACCTAGTTAACACTCTGGGGGTTATAACCTTGAACCAGTTTTTGTGTATGCGTGTATTTTTCTTTCAAAAACAGACAGACAGACATGCGAACTCATCTTGTTGTTTTTTTTACAAATTCTTTTGTATTTTTACAATTTGATAGAATTAAGTCTGTGCGTTTAATTCATTTAATTATGACTATTGCATTTCGACTTTTTTTCTTTCTTTTTAACAACTTTGTAAATTTTTACAATTATTTCAAGTAGGGTATAATATACTACGTTCGTAATAAGCTCGCTGGAACTTTAGTTGTAATCTGTCACAAAAAAATGTTATAAATTATACATAAAAACAAATTGACAAATAGGCGCATAATCAAATAAAATGACTGACAACGTCGTGGTATTAATTAAAATAAAAAATATTAAAAAATAGAACAAAACTAGTAAATGATTTAATATGTTTATTTATAAATAAAGATATTTGAGGTATTGTTTTTCTTGGAAGCGAAGTAAATAAATACACATAATTCTAGAACAAAATATAGCAATTCTGTAAAACGAAATTACTTTTTATCTTATTTTTGTTGAAATATCTTAACCCTTGCACGGCCGTACTATAAGCAGGCGTTTATGCAAATTAACGTAATTTTTTCATATAGATGGTAGTTAAAAGTCAATGAAGCGATTCTTTCATAATTTTATTAAAAATTTTGTAATTTTTCAGAAACCCCTTTAAGTTTTGACAAAATGTTTACATGTTAAAGTGAATCATAAAAAATTAGAAACATGGTAAAATTTAAGATTCACAAAAAATTCACATGAAATACGTACTCGTATCTATTGTTAATTCAAACCCACCTAAAAATAAAAAAAAATTAAATCATACAAAGAAAATTAAATTCCTGATATCAACCAGCCAGCCCAGGCACAGCCATTATGTATTATTTTGTTATTGTTTAACCATTTTAGCTCCGGTAATAAAAACTTTTTTTATTATTTATTTAGATGAGCAACACAAAACTGCATTCATTTATTTCTAAAATAACGCCAAAGAAAATAAAATAATTTCATTTTCTTTTTTGTTGTTGCGATTATTAATTATTTGAATAAAAAAATTAAACCGGCAAGAGAGGCTTCTTCATTTCTTTGTCGGCTGTCATAAGCAGCATACCGTCGTCATTTAAATAAATAATCGAGCGAACCTACATCAACAACAAATTAATATAAATGAACTTTGCTCTTCATTATGAATGAAAGCCAGCGATGCCACACTCTATCGGTGCTTTGGAAGCTTACATCTAGGATTCATTAAAGGGGGAGTTAAATTTTCCCCCCTTTTGCACATTTTTATACTGAATCGGCATAGGAAATCTTGTAATCCTTACAAATAATGTTCAGCACTTCTATGTAAAACTCTACTAGCAACATTTTTGTGGAATATTTTAAAACTCTAACGCTTCGCTGTATGGGCCTCTCCCTCAGCGGCGATGTAGTGGGCTGAAATGTTCCACTAAAATATTTGTCATAAAATTATACCAGATTATTGCGATGTAATTTTTAGCTCATTCTTACGATATGACAAAAAACGATATGGCATACTGTGTTGTCATATCGTAAGTTTGTTACGATATGACAACACTGCGATATGACCATTGATGCCAACTTTGGCTCTTTTTTACGATATGACTAAAAACGATATGACATACTGTATTGTCATATCGTAAGCTTTTTACGATATGACAACACTTCGATATGACAACACCGTGTATGGATAGCTTAGTGTTGTTATATTGTAAAAAACTTACGATATGGCAATACAGTATGTCATATCGTTTTTTGCCATATCGTAAAAAGAGCCAAAGTTGGCATCAATGGATATGACAACACCGTGTATAGTATCTTAGTGTTGTTATATCGTAAAAACTTATGATATGACAACACAGTATGTCATATCGTTTTTTGTCATATCGTAAAAAAAGAGCTAAAAATTGCATCGCTGCTAGAATACTTTAAAGACACTAAAACCTAAAAGTCAACTTGAGCGGGACACTAATATATAGACACTTTAAATTTTCAAAGTTAGTGTTAATTGGTGTAGTCTGTAGAATAGACTACACCAATTTACACTGATATTTAAAACAATAAAAATTAAAGAGTGTTCTATCAGTTAATGTATCTTGGAAACCGTAAGAGGTATCTTGGAAACCGTAAGAGGTAAACTCTTGAAATTTGCAAAAACGCTAAAACTACAAAATTTCTAAATTAAAAAAACCTCAAAACGAAAAATCGCCAAAATGCAAAAAGTGCTTAAAGCAAAAAAGCACTAAAATTAAAAAAAAATTGATAAACGCAAGAAAAAACACCAAAACTAAAAAGATTACCAAAAACTAAAAAAACGCCAAAAACCGGAAAAATTCAAAACGAAAAAAGCACTACAACATAAAAAAATCGCTAAAACTAAAAATATCATCTAAAAATGAAAAAATCGCCAAAAATAGGAAAAAATCACCAAAACAAAAAATAAGGACCCCAAAACTAAAAAATTGCCAAAAACAAAAAAAAACACAAAAACGAAAAAAAGTGTAAAAAATATCGCTAAAACTAAAAAAACACAAAAAACCGAAAAAATCCCCAAATCCGAAAAAAGCGCCAAATCAAAAATAAATCGCTAAAACAAAAATATCGTAAAAAAAACTTTAAAACAAAAAAAAAACACCAAAACCAAAAAAAAACGCAAAAACTAAAAAAATCGGCAAAAAAACAAAAAATTGCACAAAAAACGAAAAATCGCCAAAAAAAAAAAACGAAGAATCGCCAAAAAAAAACGAAAAATCGCCAAAACAACGAAAATAAACTCAAAAAATAAATAAACTAAAATTAAACAAAAAATCGAAGCGAAAAAGTTTTCAAAATGAAAAAAGGGCAAAAACGAAAAGGTATATATGTATGTGTATTCGTACGGAACCCTTCGTGTGCGAGCCAAAGTCGCAATTTACTGATTTTTGTTTAATATTATTTGAATAATGATCTAATTCCGAAACTTTCTGGGAACACTGCTGGCTGTGGGTAACCACAATCTTCCGTTATGTGTGGATTAGGGATGGGCAAAAATATCGATATATCGATATTTTCTTAAAAATATATCGATATATATCGTCGATATTTTTAATATATCGATTTTTTTCCAAATATATCGACAGTTTCAATTCGATATGTTTTAGCCTTTGGTTTTGTTTTTCGTGCAATTTTTAAAAACATTTCGGCACAGTCTTCATTAAATAGAATATTACTAACAAAATCTTTTGTTTTATTTATAATATTTTGTCTGTTCGAAAAACTATCATTCTTTGAGTGTAATTTTGTTGATGTATGATCCATGAAATATTGGTGGAACAGTAAGGATCTTGGAAATTAACTCTTTCCAGCTTAATTATTTATAAGAAAGGTACTTTTTTATTTTATAAAAAAAAAATTGGGGACTACGTATGAATTATCATTGTTGAAAAATATTGATATTTCGATATATCGATATTTTTTATTCGATATATATCGATGCCGATCGATATTTAAAAATATATCGATATATATAGATATATTTTTTTCACTTGCCCATTCCTAGTGTGGATTTTTTTTTATCAAAAATCACCAAACTGAGTCTTTTAAGACTACCTTAGACGATCAAAAAGTGATTAAGCAGTTGCGCGCTCAAAACAAGACTCGAAAATGATTCCGATAAATGGCGGTATTATTTATTTTTGGAAAACGAGAAATTTACTCGGGTTCGGGTTACAGAACAGGGCCGACTAATTTTTATTCTATTCGAATATTTCTAGGGAGTGAGAAGGAGCACCTTTTAAAATATAGGGCCACCGTAATGTGTACATATAAGTGTACATTACATAACTGTTACTTTTTCAAACATATATGTAATTGGTATTCCATCATTTTTCATTTTCGATTAAATTCTACAAATATCGATTTTCTTCATAAAATTTAAAAGTTCAAGTGTTTTTATATCGTAGTAAAATTTGATATACATGCATACTACATATGTATGTATGTCCTTATTTTTTGCTTGTTTTTGCTTTTCTTTTGCCCATTAGCCAATCAAAATCGATTTTCAGTAAAACGGTTAATTTGGAGAGAGAATTTAATTATTGTTTTTTTTCTTTGTTGTTACTATCGATACAATTTTGCTCTGGTTTGAATTTTCGATTATTGTTTGTTTTTGTTTTCAAAAGAAATTATTCTTTATTACACACAAGAAAGAGGAGAATTCTGTAAACTCCATTGTTATTGGTTGATGATATTAACTTTTAAGTAAAGTTTGTACATGGATTAAGGTATTTATTAACAACTGTTTAATTATAAAAATATAAAAAATTTTAGATTAAACCGGTAAAAACAGGAAAAAAAAGAACGTAGGAACTGCAAATGTATTTTTAAGGTGCTACACTCAAAATAAAAATTGACTACATGGTACTTAAATATGAATGTGTCAAAAAGACTATAAAATACGGAATTTTTAAATCAAACTTAAGACGAATTGGATGGAATCCGCATGTACTACCTGCGCACAGTGTTGACACAACAGAATCCATAAATTGTTTGGAAGCGAAGCAAAAATAGTACAAAACCAAATAAAACATTAGCAAACATTTTCATACTTTTTTTTATTTTTATAAAAAAATATTTTTAAAGTTCATAAATAGAGATAATTATATTTGTACTTCAAAATATACTGTACATACATATCATCAGCTTAATATAGAAACTAGAGTCCGACCGAAACCAGTTTTTTGAGGCCGAAACCGAACCGAACCTAATATTCGGCGAAGAGGCCGAATATTCGGCCGAATCCGAAACTTGCCGAAACTTTTTAGCATTAACTGATATTGACATTTTAAAAACTTAACAGAACTGAAAAGTCATTTACTCTATTAACGGCCCTTTTCACAATGTGATTAAAAGTTAACGTGGTCTTTAACGGCAAATTCGGCATACAAAACTCTCCGTTGGAGTATACTTTAGCTTTTAACAGTATACAGAAAAAGGGCGTAAGATTATTTCTATATACCTATAGTGTCAGTCAAAATAATAGTAGAAATTTAATATATTTCATTCCATCGAGCATATATAAAACTTAACCATTAATGAGCATATGACTAATAAAAACTTGGCATGAAATTAGCTTAAATGATGAATAGAATTTGAATATTGGGTTCGGTACATATACATTGAGGAGTGATTTATCACTCTATTGATGACGTTACAAGAACATCAATCAAAAAGTTGAGTCGGAATAACTAAAAAGATATAAAGTGGAATATTTACCTATTTTTGACACTAAATTTATAAGATTTCATTCATTTCTACTAAAGTGAATTTTTTTTGTTTACGGCCTCGTTTCATCGATGATATACACAATAAAGAATTTTTTTCGACGATATTGAATTTATATCGTTAAGATTGAAAATGAGCTTTCTTCAGATTTTGAAATTATTTAAAAAAATCTATTTTAAAAAACAAATAATCAATTTCAATAACAAACAGTTGAATATATGTGAAATAAATTTACTATATGTACACTATTTAAAATACATTATTATATATTTTTGGAAAACGAGATATTTACTCGGATTCGGTTTACAGAACAGGGTGGTATGTATATCTTTTGGTTTACGCTTTATAAAACTATGTAAAATTTTCATTCAATTTGAAAATATATAGGATGGGGAAAAACAGATTCATGGTGGTAACGTATTTTAAATTTGGAAAATATTATTTCGATTAAATTTCTTATTTATAGAGAATAAAAAGTTTCGGTATTCGGCCAAAAAGTTGGCCTAAACCGAATATCAGCCGAAACCACAATTTTGGTCGAATCCGAAACCGAAACCGAATATTCGGTCGGACTCTAATAGAAACGCCTTAACTCATTTTTTTTCAAATCGAGTTTTTGTTTTGCATATTTCCATAGATTAGAGGTTCATCTATCGAAATATGCCTACACAAAAAAGGAACAACATATCGATATTAAAGTTTACAAAATTTTTTGTATAAAAAAGTACCTCAAGCTCATAATTTAAATAAATTAAACATTTTGCTTAAAAAAATACATTTTTCATCATTGCGATCTGAATAATTCCGCAAGCATTGAGTATATAAAAAAAGTAATATTGGCTCAAAGGCAATTTCATTTCAATTTCAATATTAGTGTATTTATTTTCATTAATAAAATTCGACCGGTGCGGTGCAGCAGCCTCTTGAACAGGCATGCCAAACTCATTTCAGTCTTCGAAAATTATAGTCCAAATCATCTTGTTAAATTAAAAAAATTAAATTTAAAAATCAAAAACCCAAGTGCGTAAAAAAACCTAAAAGAAAAGAAAACAAGTCCAGTGTGCGGAACATAGCGACTTTTACAGTCGGGAAGCGTTAAAAATTTAATCTTCACAATAATGGTTTTCGGATGTAAAACTCGCTATATTCCGCGCACTGGACTTGTTTTCTTTTCTTTTAGTTTTTACGCATTTGTGTTTTTTGATATTTTTAAATAAGACTTTTTTTTATTCATATTTGTAAAATTTTAATTATCGATATTTAAGGAAAAGATTCTTACAACTAGAAAAGCTTGGTAAATTTTCTTTACTTATTTCTTACTTTGATATTTTTTTTTTGTTAAATAACTTATTTTGGAATTTTTTAATGAAAATAGTATGGAATTGAGAAAAAGTGTTGAGGACCGCAAAAAATCATGCTGAGGGCCGCGAGTTTGACATGGCTGATCTTGAAGAATCCCTAATATTAGAAAAAAAAAAAATCGTATCCATAGAATTTAAAATTTCGACTATTTTTGTAGTTACGGGACACATTAACAAGACGTAAATTTAAAAGATCAAAAAACTCGACTGCGAAAAAAAAAATAACAGAAAACAACTTTAAACCGTCACAGATCCTAAGTGGTCATTCGAAATTAAAAATCATAAGAGAAAACTAAAGATGATTTTCAAATACCTGTCGAATGATACCCATTTTGTTATTGTTTAATTTTTTTTTCGTATAAACAAAATGGCGTCTGTTGGTCGCCATATTGAATTTTGACTGCTGTCATATCTTTAGTGACACTCCCCGGTTTAAGGCGAATCGATTGACGTAAGAATCGTCAAAATCGGTCTACGCGTTCGTTTTATATAGTGCCACAAAGGAACACACATACATATGTACATACATACATACATAGGCTGATAAACACAATACCCTTCTTTGCGTCGCGCAGTCGGGTAAAAACAATATAGTGGTCATCAAATGTCACGAGAAAATTTTCATTTTGTTGCATAGTGTTATTTTCAGCATTTCAGCATTTTACAAAAATTGTAAATGCAATTAAAAAGATTGTGTTAGGTTTCATGAAAACTTCCGGTATTTAATAGGTTTTCTTTGTGGCAACGTTGGTCGTGTTGTTTACCTTTTAGATGTTATCCGGTATATTTTAAAAACATGTTCACAAAGACCACGTTTGTCTACATGCGTGAGTTTATATATTACACATTTGTCTTTATTTTATTTTTTTCTGATAAAAGAATTGCTGGAACATTCACAAAGAGCAAAGCACGCGTATCATCTTATTAAAAAAATATATATATACAGACACTGGGGTCACGTTATAACAAACTATCCGGAATTTTGTGGGCGTTATAAATTAATCAGTAATTTCAATTTGAATTTCATAATTCAATTCGTCAATATCAATGGTTATTGTTGCTTACCAAACGAATTTTGATTATTTATCAGATATTCTGCATGATATGTTCGACTGACTTATAAACATACCCAGCAAAAACTTTTGTAATTTTTGCAATCGGTAGTACTTTATTAATGGGTTACAAAGTAATGAGTGGCACTTATTTATCTTATTACTATGCTTCAAATTAGAGCTACGAATCAGTTTTTAATAAAGCTAGTACGTATTTTTATCATTATCTGAAAGTAGTTACAATTTGTTGATATGTATTAATAAAATAAGTAGGCAACCACTTTTTGAGACAACTTGTGTTTGCATATGAAAACTAGTTTTTGTCGCTTAAACTTATAAGTCAACAATAGCTGAGTGGATAAAATTCTTGTCTTCATATCTGAACGAGCACAGGTTCGTATCCCAGCTGGGTCAAAAAATAAAAAAATAAAATAAAGTTGAAAAAATATAAATAAAACATAATGCTATTTTAAATGAAATTTATTTGCTGGAGTTTAAGCAATTGTCTATATGCAGCATTTCGTTGGTGCTGTACCGACTCATAACAATTCTCAACAGTTACAAACCCTTTATCTTATGTACAAACTTTTAAAAACCATTTGAGAATTTACAAATATATAAATGATTTTCAAAAAATAAGCATAGTATAGGCTTTGAAACTTATACAAAACCCAGCAAATAATTGCTTAAACTCCAGCAAATAAATTTCATTTAAAATAAAATTATGGCAATATGGCAAATAATAAATTTCTTAAAGGTTTAATTTCATTTTGCTTTATAAATACTTTTATTGTTATCCAATGGATTTCTAATTGTATGAAGGTGTAGAAAAATAAAATAGATTCATATCGAATAAAAAATTATTTGCTGGGTTTTGTAAAGTTTCAAAGCCTCTACTATGCTTATTTTTTGAAAATCATTTATATATTTGTAAATTCGCAAATGGTTTTTAAAAGTTTGTGCACAAGATAAAGGGGTTGTATCTGTTCAGAATTGTGTTTAAAGTCTACTGATGAGTTGGTAAAGCACCAACAAAATGCTGCATATAGACAATTGCTTAAACTCCAGCAAATAAATTTCATTTAAAATAAAATTATGATAATATGTCAAATAATAAATTTCTTAAAACATAATGCTTATAAATTTTTTTAAATTTTAATTTGTTTATTTGACTACTTATTTTTTAGCTTCAAGTAAGCCAAATAATAACTAGTTAATTGCTGTGACAATGTAAATACATTTGTAAGAGGTACCCCTTATATTTTTGGACTTCTCAAACAAAAATAAGTAGTTATCGAGTCAAATTGTAAGTAGTTACGACTTAAATCCTCATATACTTTTTTGCCTACCAGTAAGCAAAGTTTTTGCTGGGTAGTATCGGGTATTCAAAAGTATCGAAACTTTACAACTCTACATCAAGTACCCCTCCGTGTAGCGTTACCAACGAACCAATGAACTGTATTTAATATTTATTCATATACTATTTATGTATATGAAGTTTCTGCATTTTCATATATTTTTATACTTATATTCTTATTTTGTTTAAATAGCATTTTCTAATTCTTTAGATCGAGTACATAAAAAATTACTTGTTTTATTCGTAGTATGTAACAATTTTTAATCTTCATTAAGTTGTGAATTCGGTAAACTACGACAACGCTGTTCATGTGTATTTGCAAATTAAAACAATCAAAACAACAACAATGACAATAGGCAAATACAATTGGATTAGTATCAATCACAACAAAAATAGCAATTTAATTGAACTTTGTTTATGTGTGTGTGTGTGTTTACAACACTTGTGTTTCTCTCTGTCTCTCATTAATAAATATACTGAAATGTAAAATAAATATTATCATCATCAATCTCAAACAAGAGTGTCTTCTTTTGAATATTTTTTTATTTTTAAATAATAAATAAATAAAATAAATGCGTACAAACAATAAATTTTTAGTAACGCCATTATGTTTAATTTAGTTTTCGGCGATTGTTTTTTGTCCAAACTTGCATTTTTTAATTGGATTTTATGTCAAACTCGCCATTAAATGAAAAGAAATGCGTTTTTGTTTAAAGAAGTCAATGCATCTTTAAAAAGAAATACATACATATGTACGATATACACTCTAAAACGTTACTTCAAATTTACGATCATATATTGTCTAAATTTGTGTTGAAAATCTCTCCTTGTCTAAAACTACATAGATTTTGCAGTTATTCTATCAAAGAAAACACTTTTTAAATTAAACATATTTAGTCCAAGTGGAAAAAATGTAATTTAAAGTATAATACGGCTATGGCTGAATGGTAAATACGTCAGACTATCAGTCAGGAGGTCGCGGTTCAAACCTGCACGCAGCCTATCGCTTTTTTAGTAAAATCATTTTGTTGAAAAATAATACGTGTGTAATTTTAGGACGATAATAATCTGTAAAGTGTTGCCGACTATTATCGACCTAATTTTCAACATAAGTGTTTTAGAGTGTATATACTAGGGTGACCCTTATTTTGAAAAAGTGCGATTTCCCCCCGTATCACCGACCGCCCCTGCCAAATTTTCAGATCAATCGTTTGAGGGTAAGATGTACCGCCAGCCCGCACAAATTTTGAAAAAAAACCATTAAATTTATCTTTCTTGCCTCATAACTTCAAAAATATTAATTTCACAATAAAATTTTGTAGGAAGAAAATGTTGCTTGTGAAATTTACAAAATTTCCCTAAATTTAATAGTTAACAAAATAAATATAACATTTTCTAGCATCATTAGCTTATTTTAAAGTTTCGTTCGTCCTCCCACCTCATGCCGACCAAAAACACAAATTTACAAGGTTTTGGAATGCCGCAATCGAAAGTGATTTCTTATGCAATTTGGAGCGCTGAATCCGAATCTGCTGTCGTTTTATTTTATTATAATTTGGTTCTTCCGGGAAATCGGGGGGTGGTGGCGAACACTCAACTTCACTTGGTGGTAAGAGCGCCGCCAGGTAAGGCAGTTACTGGACTCGTCAGTGAGCCAAATCTGGTCAGCATCTTCGTGCTATGGAGTATGGTTCAACCATTATCTCCTTTCAGTAATTAGGGTACCAAAGTTTTTCTTTAAGACTAGTGTCAGTTATATTTGATCATTCATAAACTGTCCTAATATTTTCATGTGCCCCACCAGATCTCCGGTTTTTGTAATGTAGATATCTGGCAACCGTAGTGCATTCTTGGGGGCCTCCCCCTTCACCTTAATGTGTAAGAGGGAATGTGAGGAATAGCACCCAAGGCATATGTAGAATAGGTTTTCATTGTGCCGGTGATCGAAATAGATACTAGGCGGTAGGCGCTAACTGTGAATTGGTCTGTTTAAAAAGATTTTTTTAAATGCAAAAATATGTACGTGTAAAGAATACTGGTAAGAAATACGTGCAACGACAATTCAAAACGAAGGCAACAGGCCGACGCGAAGGGTAAATTCCTCAAAAACTCAGTATTGCTGCTTTGGTATTTCCGCGGTTTTCGGTGTTGCCGTTGTTTTCCATGGAAGTTCTGGAATTTTGAGGAGATTTTTTTCTTCATAGTTTTTGGGAATACTGGGAACTTCTAGGATTTTGAAAAGATTTTTGTCCTAGCTTTTGAAATCTGGGGAACTTTTACGATTTTCCGAAGATTTGTGTCCAATTTTTAGGGCATATTTGGAACAGGTTTGTGTCTTGGCTAATGGTTGGTTCCCTTGCTAAATGAAGATGTTTCGGCTAAACGCCAGGTGTCTCGGCTAAATTCTTGAGAAGTATTGCCTAAGTATCGCCTAAGTATCTTCCAGGCGATATTTGTTTTTTGTTGACGAATTGTCTTCTTTTCCATCTAGGGGGTTGAAATTAGTATCTTCGTTTACTTGTTGTTCGCAAGGTAGGTGAAATTTTTGTTTTTAAATTATAACTTATTTTTTGTGGATTTATATATGTAAAAATTATAGAGGAGGACGGACCTAAGCTTTAAGAATGTTGAAACTTGGACCACCTTATTGAAATACACGTTGACCTACGGAGTGTCAAAGTTGGCTACCTCCATTATGAAAAACCTTGTCGGTCTTATAACTTTTACAAATATTATCCGATTGCAATGAATTAAAACTTGGTGTAAAGTTTATAATTAGATAAAGAAAATTCAATTTATCTCAGTAAAATATCTTTAATATTTTCAAAGGTATTTGGCATTGAATTTTAAAATTTTGGTTTTTCGCCTCGACTTTGTTCTCTATTTCGTCAATATCTCCGTTAGCAGCATAGGCAAAATTTTGAAAAAAATGCGCATTTTTTTAAATGAATTTTTAATTTAAAAAAATATGCGAAGAAATGCGGATATGCAATATTTTTAGGGCAAAATCTATTTCGTATTAGTAATACAAGCGCAGATACAAGGGGGAAAGGGGTTATCCCCCCCCAAACAAGTAAATTCCTATAGAGTTTGCAAAAGAAGTTTGGAAAAATAGTATATTTTACTTAGAAGTTCCCCCCCAAGATCTCAAGCTGGATCCGCGCCTGAGTAATATGATGGCCTACACCGATAAGGGCTTGGCCGAATGCGACAGGAACTTCGTTCCCACCTGGTGTCCCATGATACCATGCGTTCCTTTTTTTATAAAAAAATAATCTTCAATTCCTGGTTTGTATTCAGATAGTAATAGAAAAATTTGTCAAAAATGAATTTATTAACTTTTAATTAGATTTTTGCATGTATGTGTGTTTGTGTTCTCTTTCTCGCATTTATTTATTGTTTATTTGTTTACAAAATTGCTGAAATTAAATAATTGGCCGATCATTAACGTCATTATTATCATCAAGATTTGTTCTCGTTAAAATTTGTTCAAAACAACGAATACAACGACGACGACAACGACATACTTACTACGCTCATTATTAGCATCAGCTTAATGATCATTGTGATTGTTGTAGTTTTCGTTTAACATCGTCGTATTCTTTCTTATTATTACATACAATTCATGTTTATTTTTTTAAATTTATTTATTTTATTTTTGCTTTTGCTTTTGTCATTTAAGAAGTTTATCTTATCGCTTGAGGTCTGCTGCGTTCGCAAAACGCGTTCTTCTTATTACTCTCCCAGTGCCAATCTAGTTGTCGTAATGATCGTAACTTTCGTGTGTTGTCTTTAGCTACATAGAGTAATACGACGCGTCGTAGCAAAATATCGGAATTAAGCTTAAGTAGTCGTTATCTGAAAGTGCCTGAGTTCGTACATGCAGGAATCCGTGTATCTACGAGTATAGTACGTTCATAGCCGAAACTATAACAACTGCTTGTGCGTTCGTTATCCGTGAGCTTGTTTGTTATTGTCATTAAATTTTGTTAAATTAAAAACGAAATAAATAAATACAAATATTCATAACAATCAACGACTTCAATTTAAATTTTTCTTCTACACATTAATTCTTTTTGAATTAAATTTCAACACAATTATACGAGAGACGAATGAATATTGGCATTCTGCTAGAGTGAAAAAAGCAACTACAACATACTATGTATAATATAATCAAAAGTGATGAGCGTTAAGATATTTTCTTCAGTGATCGTTCGTGTTATTTAAAAGTATTCTTCTTTTTCACTTGTTCTATTTTACTCAACATTCATTCAGTTGGTCGGGAGATCTTGTTCGAGTGCCGCCATGATATGTGTGATTGATGTGGTTTATTTAAAGCTCTAAAATCTTTCTTTATATATTAAAGGTTTTGCTTTTTAAAAATGTTTCAAAATTCGTTGTATAGTATTTTTAATTCATCTACTACAAACTACGAGTACTACTACTAACAACAGCAACAACCAACATTAAGTCTATCAGCAACCTAACAACTGCAACAAATGTATGATCAGCTCTGCGAGTACAATAAATAACAAAACAAATACAACAAACTTGACAAAAGAAAAAGAAAATATAAAAATTAAAAAAAAAAAGAACAAAATCCGAAACTTAAATTATTAATAATCTGTCGTCGGTATTAAAGAAGCAGCAGTAAGAATTTTATTTACAGTGTCAATTACCAGCTACATGCCTTCTACTCAAACATTATCAAAAATAGCTTCAACAACGAAAACTTCACTTTATAAATTAAATAAAATTCAATTTAATGTGAATAAAAATTTAAGAGAAAAGTCCATAAAAAAGTTGTTAAATTCAAAAATATCATAAATACGTTTTTTTCTAAAACAGAAAAAAAAACAAAAGAAGAACAAACAACCCAGAAACTTAATATTCAAAAAACAAAAGTGTGATCTGATCATGTTGTAAAATGATATTCAACATATATGTGATTTTTATAAAAATTTCAACAATTTGCTTTTGTTAAGAATCGAACATGAAAAGTAGTCATATTTTTTATTATTTATTAAAAATTAATAACATAAATAAATAACAGAAAAGGTAAACAAAAAGTGAGAACAAAAACATTTTCAAAACAAAAATGCGAACAAACAATATCACGAGTATTTGAAAGTGTTTTTAACAAAAAAAGCGCAAGCAAAACAACAAAAATTCATCTTGATTTATTTTCTAAAAAAAACTTGTAACTTAAATCTTCTTTAATATTTAATAACAAATTGAAAGAATTTAAAGATATTTTAATAAATCTACATAATTCTGTTTATATATATTTTTTTATATGCAAATAAATGTTTGTAAAATTAGTACACCGATGGCTAAAGGCTTATTAAGTCTACTCTTTTCAAACATTTAGATTTTTCAAATTTTTTGATATTTTAAAAATAATACAATAGAAATGATAAGGTTCTTTGCAGGCGCTATGAACAAAATCATAAATATTGTCCTGATAATAAAAATCTTCTTCTATTCTTTAAAAATAAATTTGAGAATCCATTTCAAAAAGGCTTCCATTTTTATTAAATATTTGTATTTCAATAATTTCATATTTTTATGCATATGTATGTGTCTGGGGGGTTACTCTGTAATGCGATGCGAAAGGAAAACTGTTCGCATTTGTATGTTATTAACATTGCAATGCGAAAGCTTTTCTTTCGCTTCGAATTACAGAGTAACCCCCCTGCTGATTCTCATACTAAACGTACATTTTGTGTTTTTTTTTTTTATTTAATAAAATTATATTTTAAAATTTTTATAACATTTTTGTGTATTGAGCGTTACATTTGCTTTCGCGGTTGTTCCAGGAATGATTTTTGCGAAAAAAAAATTCACCACAAAAAGTGAGTATGGGGTTTGAAAGCACCATAAATCTAAATATCTAAAATATATATAATAATCGCAAGACGAAATTAAAAGTTATGACCACTTTTTCAATTTTAACTTGCGTTTAAATGGAAAAATAAAAAGCTTTTATGTTTTAAAATAATACTTTACAAACATTTATACATGAGTAGGCTAACACTTCATTCAAATTAGAGATGAGCGATATTTCTGTACCTGTGATTTAATCACTGTTACTGAAAAATCACGAATCACAGTTGTGACCAAATGTGTCAAATCACTGCTACTTGCGAAGTCGTTCCTTTCTATTTGTTACATACTCAAATTTATACTTTACTGTTTTTGTGGATAATGGCATTTCAAAGTATATTTTAAGGCGTAATTAAATCTGCCTTGGTATATTTCTTCAGTGAAAAAGAAAAGAACAATGTTTTGTTGTAGAGATGCATGTATGTTCTTGATCATTGCCTTATAAGAGAACTGAAAACTGTGATCACAGTCACAGTTTTAAGTAACAGCGATTTTTAAATCACGTTCACTGTTCACGATGTTCTTTAAAAATCATGGAATCGCTCATCTCTAATTCAAATAAGACTTACATATTTTAATTAAATCGACCAACAGTGTCAAAAGTTATGTCAATTTGTAATAACTTTTTTGTTGCAAAATACGACCTACCTAATAATATATTCTTCGAAAATAAAAGTATAACAACCCGCACAGTGATAAGGAAGCAAATTTTTTTTTCAAAGAAACCCAGAAATTTGTTAATACAAAATGTTCGTTACATCGTTTCTATCTTTCAGCTGCTGTTAACTTTTTTTAACGTTCTAAAATCTATAGATAAATTATAACAATTAAGTTAAATTATAACAATTGAGTTTTAGTCGAACTGTATGGGTTTATATCCAAAGAAATTTAATAATTTTGGCTTAAATTCGGTTTTAATTTAATTTTTCAATTACATTCTGTTCTTCTTTAGAAATAAATGTGAAGCATGTAGACAAAAAAAAAATTTTTTTGACAGCACGGAGGGCTGAACTGACATGTTTCGATAGCTCCCGCTAATCTCTGAAATACACCTCTAAGAGTAACAGTACACACAGAAAAATTTCCATGTAAAATCGTTGAAAACCAGGTTAACTTAACATTTTTCGGTAGTGATTTTGCTTCATAGGTGTTTCATGTTGAATCAGCATGATTTACAATAATCTTGAAAGAAAATTTTTCCTTTTGAATTAACTATATTTCATGTTGATTTAATATTCCAGTACAGTTAAATCAAAATGAAGTTGATACTGAAATAATACGAAAAATCATATTGAATCAAAGTAATTTCGTGTTGAAACAACGTGAATTTGATATTGGAACAACACGAAGAATCATGTTGAATCAAAGTTATTTCAAGTTGAAACAACGTGAATTTGATATTGGAACAACACGAAGAATCATGTTGAATTAAAGTTATTATATCAAGCTGAAACAACATGACTTTAATGTAGCTATTTTATTAATTATTTTACTTACGTGATTGTCATCAGAAAACTTTTCGTTGTAGCTGACTGCCCCAGCCAAGATTTGAACTCGTGCCACCTGCATGATAGTCCACGCGCTAACAACTGCAGCCACAACAGCTTCAAACTTTTCTTTACTTATACACTAAATAAATACCATCGTATGTAAAATGCATTTCACTTTTAATTCAACATGATTTAAATGATTATTTAACATAAAACTTATTTGAAATAAAAGTTATAGTCATGTCGATTGCAAATGAAACTTAACGTTTATAACAAAATTGTGTTAACGGTGATTCAAGGCTAGATTAATTATTTTCCGTTTAAAATTAATAAGAAACAATGGTAATTTTCAACCAGCAGCAGTAAATATTCGCTGGTAATTCGTTTTTTGTCGTTTACATAGACGACACATGTAAGAATAAACAACAACAAGTCAAACAACTAAGCAGAACAGTGAATTGTAGCAATGAATAAAGCAAGTAAACACTAACACACTCAAACGACATATTATTTCTTGGAAATTTAATATGATTTCCAAGCAAAATTGCGGCATGTGGATTTTACATTCCTTTTTTTTCTGTGTGTATGAGTTGATTAAAGGTAGATGATATTCAACTCTAGACTGCAAACCACAGACTTTGGTCGAGTGGTCTAAGTAGGTAAATTATAATAAAAAAAAATTTTTTTTTTACGTAACGCTCAATACATTTTTATAGAAATTCAATATTTTTTCAAAACATACTTTATATTCAATTCAATACAATTCAGATGTATTATTTTAACATAACCTCCTTAGGTATTCACTAAAAAAATGTCAATAACATTAAAAAATATGGATAACACTCAAATATATTTTTGGATACAAATGATGATTGATTGATGAAACGTTTTGCAATATAATAAAGGGTCCGCCAGATAACTTTTTTTTTTGAAAATGCTATAAAAAAACTACTGAATATTTTCTCAAATTTCTTTTTTTATTTGAAAGTACAATCCTTCCGGTTAATAATGAAAAATAATTTCATTCAAATGGCTGCCTCGGCTGGCCATGCAGTAGCCTACACGATCGGTCCAATTTTTAAGCACATTATCGATTGTGTGCAGCTGTATTTCACCAATGGCTTTACGAATATTGTCCTTTAAAGCGTCAATTGTCGCTGGCTTGTCGTCGTAACACTTATCAAACGGTGTCAAATCGCAGCTCCGAGGTGGCCAAACGACATCAGCTCTGCGGCTGATAATGCGATCTTCTAAAACAGGGCGCAAAGCATCGTGTGTAGCTTCGGCTGTGTGGCACCTAGCGCCGTCCCGTTGAAACCAAATGTTGCCAATATCCTCCTCTTCAATTTTTGTGAACAAAAATTCGTTCAACATGGCCCGATAACGATCGCCATTGACTGTAACGGCCACTCCTTGCTCATTTTCGAAGAAAAATTGCCCAATTATGCCTCTGGACCAAAATCCGCACCAAACAGTGACTCGTTTTGGGTGCGTCGGCTTTTCAATGTATGCGTGCGGGTTTTCTGTGCCCCAAATGCGACAATTTTGCTTGTTTACATACCCGCCAAGATCAAAATGAGCTTCATCTGAAAAAATGATTTTTTTTGGCAAAATCGGCATCTTCTGTAAGTCGATCGCAGGCACACTTAGCGAAGCGTAAACGCAGCGTTGTTCAAGCGTATACACAACCATATTCGTTCAGCGGAAGGATAAAACTAATTATCTGTCAAATCAGACATGAGCTAAGTGTTACCATTCACGAAATAAGCACTAGTTGGAAAAAAACGTTAGATGGCGGACCCTTTACTATTTAACAAAGTTCCCAAAAGTTTTAAATATTTAGAAGTACAAACCTACGCTGTTATTTTAGTGTATGTTGTTGCGTAAAAGCGTACTAAAAACTCGTAACGCTGAATACAATTGAAACAATTGTTTTTAGTGTATATTGTTAATGCAATTTTAATAAACAAACTGAATAATGAAGCGTACTAAAAACTCGTAACGCTCAATACAATTAAAAAAATTATAATTTCCAATATTTTTCAAAAATTTCATGTATGAAATAAGAGAACCAAATGCAAATATTCTAAAACCGTTATAAATTTAATCTCGTTTTTGAAAATTTTCATAGTTGCTTAATATGGAAAATCAACACCATGCATTACGGACACGCCATTTTGTATGAAGAGAGTATAAACAGTATTTTTGTTTTTCGTTTTTAACACATAATGGACAGTCTTACACAAAAAACTTATGTATGTACATTTATTTACAATCTATTAAATCATGCTAAAGCAATTTTCATTTTAAAATTTACGCGTTTATTTTACGAAATATTTTGCTTTACTTTCAACGGACACGAAGAAAGCATTTGAAATGAGAATGAGCCATGTACGAGTATGTATACTTTTATAAGCAGGGAAACCACTAATATGCAATTGCATATGTTTTTCCTGTTCGATGTATATCAAGCAGACTCAAATGAGATATTCGGGTAGGTTGTGCATTTCATGTGGAATTAAAATGTGCGGAATTATCAAAGCATT
Organism: Panzeria rudis; assembly: GCA_956483635.1. Classification (NCBI taxonomy): domain Eukaryota; kingdom Metazoa; phylum Arthropoda; class Insecta; order Diptera; family Tachinidae; genus Panzeria; species Panzeria rudis. The sequence continues at coordinate 16,030,178 of OY101448.1, read as the reverse complement.
GTTGTTGTAAATTATTATTTATAACAACAATGCACATTTTAATTCCACTTGAAATACAGAACATAACCGATTTGTACATTTTAGAACTTTTTAAGAATTTTTGCATCTTTTTGCATATTTTACCTTTTCCAGCATGTGTTTGCATATTTCAGAGTTAAGCACATATTTAGCGAATTTTCGATTCGTTCGATTACACTATGCAACAAGAAAAGTGCCAAGGAGTACCACTATATTTTTTTGATGTGTTATAGTCCCCTAACTAGAAAAACAGTCCAAATTTTACATTCTATAGATAAATTTTTTTATTATTTTTTTTTCTAAAATTTTAGATTTTTGAAGAGACTTTGTTTCACTGATTTTGTCATAACTTATAAAGGAGTCGTCCAATTTGATTACAAAAACCACTAAAAAAGATTGAATAAAATTACCTTTAAGCTGTTTTAACATTATTTTTTTTTTAGTATTCAATGGTTTCGGAATTATTCAGAACGCAATGATGAAAAATATATATTTTTTATGCAAAGTTGAAATATTTTTATTTTTTAAAAATTTATAAAAAGTCGAAAATTGCAAAATGTTACAATTATTATACACCGACATAAAATAAAGCTACATATACCACAAATAAAATAAGCTCTATTTCACAATATCGATGGATAAATATTGATTTTATTCACCGATATTATCATAACTTGAAAAAAGTTTGTACAATTTTATTAAACAAAAAGCACTAAAAAACTTTCAACTAAACTATATTTAAGCTGCTTGAATATTAATATTAAAATTCGCATAAAATCGCACTATCGCACAAGCCCTAAAATATTTTAGGACTCGCTAAAAAAACTGTAAGGAAAAACAATAGCTCGGGAAAATTTTTAAAAATTATGAACATTCGCTAATGCTTCCTAAAATTTTAAAGTTCCTAAAAATGTAGAAACACCAAAAACTTTGGAAAAATTACGCCTTTCGCGAAAATAGCAGAAATTCGCGAACAATTGGCAACATTTTAAACAATTTTATTTATAATATTAATTAAAAGTCGCTAAAATGCCAAAAATTTGGTAAAAATCGGAAAAATGGCAAAAATGCGCAAAAACTTGCTAACATCGGCATAATAGCATCAATGTCAATATTGTTTAAAAATCGCGAAAACTGTAAAGAAGCCTAATAATTCGGTTTTAACAAGAATATTGCAAAAATTCGCGAGATGTTTCAAAATCAGAAACAAGCCCTAAAATTTTTTAAAAACGCGAAAACTGTTAAAAATAAAAAAAATGGGAAAGAATGCGAAAAATTGCTTAATGTATTGAAGAAATCACTAATAACGTAAAGAATAAAAAAATCTCAGAAAATTAGATAAATCGCGAAAATGGCGAAAAATCGCAAAAAATCGCAAAAATTGCAGTGTCTAATTTGAAAACTACAACTCAACTATATACATATTAGTTTAGTGGTGAATCATAATAGGGGCCTACATAATTCCGTTTCAGTTTCTGTTTTATGCCGCAACGCTCCCAACTGAAACGAAAATGATTCAGAAACGAGACGGTGACGAACAACTACGTTTTTCAGCTTCAAAAAAAATATAGTGATGACCAAAGGTCATGACAAAAGCTTCATTTTGTTGCATAATCTTATTTACATTTGATAGAAATACTAGCGGATCCGTCTGGTCTTGTCTCCTGTTAGGTTTAGTTAGTTCTATCAATTCTCTTTTGAAGTTGCTACTCCGCATTATGCCATTTTACCTCTTTAGCATCTAAATTTGAAACTTATATCCATCAAAAGCTATGCAATGGTACACGATTGGTCATAAGAAATATCAGGGCCAGTGTGTCCTTGAAGCTACATTTTTTGAGGAGAAACTTACGGCAAACATTTTTTTAAATTCTTCTCAACAAATCCTTTTATTTGATATCCATATCATGGATTTGCATTGAATAATAATTGGATCGACATCTTTAAGTGTGATTGCAGCGCCACCTAACGAGATCAATCATAACTCTAAACCATTCATGGAGACATTTTAACCCTTACATATACACGGTTTCTCGAATAATGTTTGCTCGATTAATCGCATAATTTAAATAAGTGAACAGCAATGCGTCCTTTTAAAATTGTTTTTTTATTTCTGGGAAGACAAAATATTTACTCCGTCTATAACGAAGGAACAAAATTGGCCGGTACCGCGGAGTTCGTTATACCCGATATCCACTGTAGTATTTTTTATACAACTTATTACTTTGTAACGTATTACAAAGTAGATACTACCGATTACAAAAATGATACAAGTTTTTGCTGGGTATTTTAGATTTAATGTTCGTCAATACCTTTCTCGCTGTTTTTTCTATTTGTCTGTTGTGCAAGAATAGTACAATTTTTACAATTTTACATATGACCATAGATACCTTCATACATACATACATACATACATACATACATACATACATATTTTTAATTACGCCTCCTGATCGTTATGCTAAATAAAATAAAGTGCTTCCTTGTTTTAGCAATCTACTTATAAAGAGAAAAAAAACGTAATTAATTTGCAATCCGCTTGTCATATTAATGGCCTTTAAATAATTTTTGATCCACTTAAAGATTCCTTTCATTTTTTAATGTTGGGTTTTTTGATTGTTTCTTTTTCTAGACAACTCCTTTGAACCGTAAGAACCATGTTGTTTTTTTCTTTTTTTTTTTACTTAAAATGCTTTAAAAATAAAATATAAATAAAACTAAAAGTTGTTGGCGATTGTTAAACTTTTCAAGGTGGACATCCTTATTTTATTCCTTGCGCCAGTTCATTAGTAATCATTGTATGGTATGTATTGTTGTATGTAACACTCGTATTAAATTAAAGTTAAAGTATCAATTCCAGAAAAAAAACAGCAACAACAATTACATTTAATAACAATAAAAATAAACATACATATTTGCTCTGATTTCTCATTTCTCGTTGTTCATAAAGTTTTCGTTATTTTGTTGATATTGAAACGATGTGAAGTGAATGAACATCATGATCGTATTGTTATTATCATCGTCCTCTTTTTTATTTTAGGTTATTGTTTTATTTAATCCCCTTAGGCGAAGTCTTCGAGACATCATCGATGCATTTTCGAAGCAAGTATCTATCACCGATGATGAATTGACGACACTTCAAGCCAACTATTGACAACTTTTTCGAATAAAGGGCACAAAAGTCGTTGATGCCATTTTTAGCTCATTTTTACGATATACCAAAAAACGATATGACATACTGTGTTGTCATATCGTAACTTTTTTACGATATGGCAACACTGCGATATGACAACAGCGCAGCGATGCCATTTTTGGGGGTTTTTTACGATATAACAAAAAACGATATAACATACTGTGTTGTCATAACGTAAGTTTTTTACGATATGACAACACTAAGACAGTCATATACGGTGTTGTCATATCGCAATGTTGTCATAATGTGAAAAACTTACGATATGACAACACATTATGTCATATCGTTTTTTGTTATATCTACTAGCCTACCGAGGTACTTAAAAAACTTTATACGAAACACGTTTTGTGCGCAACTTAAACCCTTTAATGTAATGGAAGCACGACAACTTGTTTTCGGCAGTTGTTGCTCTTGTTAATAATGAAACTGAACACACGATAACTTCGATGCAGTTGTTACTCTTGTTGTCGTCAGTAAGGTTTTGTAGCACAAGTTTTCAGAACAAATTCTTTATACACGACAACGTATACCACCTTGTCGCCATACTTATTTCTAAATGTGTGTTATAGGCGACAAATCATTGATTGTCTTGCAGACAATATCGATGAATATGTCGTCGGTAACAACTGGGACTACAGGGATATGTACATACTTACATAAATATGTATATTGTTTTACATTATGTTCCTTCTTTGCCTTTTCCTTAACTTGTAGCATTCTGCACATAATATACCCTACATATGTATGTACATATACAGTTATGTACATATGTATGTACACAGAGAATATTTTTCTGCCGACACATCTGATGTTTTTTGTTCTAAATCTAGATCTGATCACATCCTGAATCATTTCATCTGCCGTTTCTGCTCATTTTCTTAAAAAATAATCAATGGTTTGCATTTTGTCCGAAGACTATTTTCATAGTGTTCTTACGGTTTAAACATCTTCTGAACGGTTTTATAATTTAGAATACCACTTTTAATTGGCAACTCTGCACTGCATCGGTGCTGCTTTGTGGTCGGGTGCTGGGGAAGGCCAGCATAGCTGAGGTCTACCTTTGTGGTAGACTTACTTCTAGCTTCCTGGTTATTCCTTTGTTGGACTCAGCTGTATGGCGTTAAATGCTGATGTAGTAAGAGTTTATATAGCTCAAACACTCTAACAATGTGTTGCATCCTGTATGTTCTTGCAAGTCACTCGAGTGCCTTCGGGGTCTCCTTGGGGGTGGTGTTGAACACTTAGCTTGACTCATTGCTAAGAGCGGCGTCAGGTTAGGCCGTAATGCAGATACTGACGTTAGTTTTCAACATACATAATTGCGGATGAAATAGCCAAATTTGGCGCCCGCTTGCAAGAGCTAGACATTGATTGGTTAGTAGGAGTTCCATTGAAAGGCTGCTAAATACAAATGCAGTAGCAACTATTTAGTGCGACACAAATCAGATGAGCCAACGAAAGTACATGTGAGGCATCAATATCTATTTGGCTACAGTATGACTTCGCAAGATCTGCAACCATACTGGGGCTTCCCCATCAAAAGTCACGAGTACTCGTAGCGGTTATTACGGAGCACTGTCTTATTGGTACTCTTGGTAGAAGTTGTGTAAGTGGAGATGGGGAAGAGACAGTCAAACACTTCCTCTGTCGATGTCTAGTTCTATCAAGGAATAGGGCGATAAACTTAGGAAATTCAACATTACCCGATTTTGCATTTCTTCGGGTACCGTCACAATAGAACCCAAATGGGCCGATTACCAACCAGCGGAAGCCTGTGTAACCTAACCTACATCAACGTGTCTCATTTCTAACTTTTCTCGCTTTCCTTATTGCATTCCCTTGGAAATGAGATATTAATTTAATTTAAATCCATCAAGTAGTTTTTGCATCAGTCGTTGTCAGATACACAAAAGGATTCATAGCATCTTTCATAGTACACTTTCTCACTGACTTTGGGTAGAAATTTGAAAACTGTTTCCTCAGATAAAGAGGTCCGCTTTTTTGATTATCGGTACGTTTTCCGGCATATTTCGGATAATAATTCGGTAAGTTGTGGAGACTTTCTGATGGAACTTTGGCTGAATTCGGCAAAAAATGTTCGCTGGGTAGTTATATAAATTAAAATAATTTTATATGTACGTATGTATGTATGTGGTCAGCGATATTTTGTTATATTGTTTAATGCGACAACAATAGCAACAAGAAAAAGTTATTAAAAAAAATCAATGTGCAATGGCCTCAATACAGACGTGTCAAAGTATGTGTTCCTTCATTTATATTCCTTACAAAATTTTACGGTTATTTCTATTCAATGAGTAAAGGAAAAGGCATGGCATATGTATGTTCAAGTACGTCTGTAACAGAGTTGTATTAAAAGAAATTAACTAAGACATAAACACACGGAGAAAGTAAGTAATTTACTACATACAGTTATGGCTGCAGACAACAATTAAAAATTTTCCTTGTGGAAATGAATGAAGTTGCGATAAATTTTTATTGCTTTGTAATTTATATTCATAAGATATTAAAATGCTGAAAATATGCAGGAAATACAGTACAATACAAAAGGAATAGGCATTTTCGGTGTACGATAGATATCAAACTTTATAAAAGGTTAGATTAGGGAGGTTAGTGTGAAACACACTTCCACTGCGAGACAAAATTGCATCCATTGTGATTCCCTTCTGTAGAATAATAATAATTACCTCCTTCTGCCCAGAAACTTTATAACCTATCATTAAGCCACTTAATTTCCATGATGAATCCTCTGATATCCTCCAGTTTACACTTCGCGATATCACTAATCCTCTCATGGAAACGTCTTCCCAACCATGTAATATGCTCGATTGCTTCTGGTCTCTCTACATCTTCGCACAGCCTAGAGAATACTGGAGTGCTAGTTTCCCAAATTCTGGTCCCTTAATGAATCCTCTGATATCATCCAGTTTACACTTCGTGATATCACTAATCCTCTCATAGAAACGCCTGCCCAACCATTTAAGCCTCTGGCGTTGTTTCTGGCTCCTCTACATCCTCGCACAGCCTATAGAAATCGGAAGTGCCAGTTTCCCAAATGCTAGTCCTCGCCCTAACAGCAGTGACCAGTTAAGACCCTTAGAACCTTCCTATTCATGCATAGTGGAAGCTCGGATCTTCCTAAGTCAAGTTTTGGCCACATAGCACTCAAGACTCTTCAATCTTCTCTACATCACCCAGATCTTTTCCCTATTCAATTCAACCCATCACCCAATTACTGAGTTCCCTATAGTAGTAACCAACCGGCAATTTAACCCATCCATCACTTCCTCATCTAACGCCGAACCTATTCTTGCCAGCTCGTCTCTAATTTCCCTCAACACTACAGTGACCTGGAACCCAACATAGTCTGGCACTATATTTGTTCATAAGCACGCTGAGGGCTCTCCTACAGTCGCTAACTAGTTTAAATTTGAGACAGTGTCCCTTCAAAGCCATTAGCGCCGCTTGAATATTAACGGTACCTACTCGCCTTCAGTCACATCTTTGACTAGCAATTCCGTGTGAGTCTGAAAGACTTACGAACATCCGTGCCTATTCCCATTTTTTGAACCATCTGTAAAGACCGCACAACCCTCTTAGAGCCTATCAGATTGAAACTAAAAGTCCCTATCCGGAATAACTAATGACGCTGTCGTGCTAAGATCAATTTTAACGATCTTGGAATACGTAAACCTATTATGTCCTGTGGTTCCTATTAGGAACAATGGGCCACAACGAACTCTCTCCACTCGGCTCGGTTTGATGCAAGATGTTTTATTTCTCTCCAGCTTAGACCACTTTGGTTGACTTCAGTATGCGACGGGCGGCCAACTCTTCGTGTATCACGCTGGGGGTTCCAATCAAGAGCTGCTTTAGTAGTGTCACCTGGAGGTCTGCGCAGCGTGTAACCAATCCAGCGCCATTTGCGGTGAAGTATTTCCGTGTGGATTGGTCGTTGATCGATTTGATGCCAGAGTTGCGTGTTGGATATTATGCTTGGCCAAAATATTTTTAAGATCCTTCGAAGGCAGCGATTAACGAATACTTGGATGGCATTTATGTCGTGTGGTGTTGTGTTCCAAGACTCGAAGGCATATAGCAGAACCGATTTGACGCAAGAGTTGAATATGCTGATCTTAGTTCGTTTCGAAATAACAGAAGACTTCCATACAGGCCGTAGTATACCCAAGGCCTGGTTAGCCTTTGAAATTTTGTGAAGTACATCGTCACTGCAACCACCCGTATGCGTTAAAATACGACCAAAATGTCAAAAGGATTTTACTTCTCTTATTTCAACACCCTGTATTTGGAATTTGGTGTTATTTATAGTGTTACAGCGCATCACCTTGCTCTTCCGTGTGTTTATTTTCAGACCAGCTCTTACATCTTCGGCCTCGATGGATTAAGCTTAGCTGACATATGGCGGAAGCTATGCGATAAGAGGCAAATATCGTGTGCGTATTCCAGGCTCTCGAGTTGTTGGTTGAGCCCCCATCTTATATCTCTGTGTGCTAGAGTAGCATTATCTACTACAACATCAAGAACGGTGTTAAATAGAAGAGGGGATGGAATGCATCCCTGCCAGACACCAGTTACAACTTCAAAACTTTTGCTCAGCGCGTTATCGTGCAAAACTCGACACTTAACATCACTGTATAGAGATTGGATAAGCATAATCATTTTAGGTGGAACAAATTGTATGGTGGTTTAGGGTGTCGAAAGCTTTTTCGAAGTCTATAAAGACCATGTAGAGGGGAGATTGCCACTCTGCTGATTGCTCTGTAATTATGCGCAGGCTATTTATATGGTCGACGTAAGACTTTTGCGGACGGAAGCCAGCCTGCTCAGGTCTGAGATTTTTCATTGTAACATCAGAAACTCTCTTATTTTTAATATGCACTATTAACTTATTTACTGCGCTAAGAATTGTGATACCTCTCCGGTTCCTGCAATCAGGAAGGTTTCCTTTTTTGGGGATATTTACTATGATACCTTCCTTAAGGTGCGAGCCTAGTTGGAGGGTAAGCCAGAATTTTTCAATGAGAGGTAGCAGTAGGTCCGCCGTTATTTGGCAAACCTACAAAGCTGCCCCCAAAAGCCTAAGCAAACTCCTTACCACCGTTCTTACCAGAAAATCCTCTACGGGAAGTAGGCGAAGGAAGGTCTAAGGCAGCCTGAGGCGTGCTCCTTAGAGCGAACGAAGCACACCTCTAGACCTTTGGTTGCAGGCTACAGTGCCTTCCTATGGAGCTCCTGCATCCACATAAAATAAAAAAAGCAAAATTGTAACCAAAATCAAACAACACTCATCATATATGAAGTTTGACATTCATCGTACACTGGCCAATTGGCCAAGGCGAATTTAATTCGCCTCTGCTACCACTTAGTAAAATTAATTCGTCTCTGCTACCAAATAGTAAACATAATTCGCCTTGTTCCCAGCTATAACTCAAGGCGAATTCGTTTTCATATTTGAACTGTCAACTGTGTTAATGTATCAGCTTTTTTGACAGCCCAAATATAAAATCTCCACGGCGAATTCTCTTGCGATAACCTGGTGTTGATATGCCTTGCTATAACTATTCACAGTCGAATCAATACTCCGATTTGAATTTGACCCTCAGTACAGGGATGGAAAGTTGAAGCTTTTTTTATAAAAAAATTTTTCATATACTTCTTTATTCAGTTAGTTTTTTGCTTTATTGGGCCATAGAAGGCAGAATTTCGTATAAATTAAATAACTGTCAATTTTATTTAAAAATATAATAAAAAAATTCAATTTGTATTAACTTTTCCAGGCATGTCCTTATGCGATATATGAAAAATATAAAAAAAAGTTGTACATGTTGTACAAATTATTGAAAATAATTGATATCTATTGTTTTGATAGATTTTAAATAAAAAAAAGCTAATATTTATTACTATATTTGCTGAATTTATAGTAAACAAAAAAACTATAAAAAAACATACAAAATAAAACAGCCAAAGATATATTTTGTTAATTCAGGCATATTGTGAGAGTGATATTAAAATAAAGAAAAAATGCGCTTCACTTATAACCAGTACAATTATTATGAATCCGGTTATCGGATTCCATCAAAAATGCATCACTGTAATAGCAACAGTAGTAATAACAACAATAACAACAGCAACAACAATAGTCATAATATAAGCTATAGTTCCAGTAATTCAACATCCAACGTCTATCATCCCCATCATTATAAAAGTAATTTTGGTAAGCAATAACTAGTATTAATTATTATTATACTATATACTGTAGTTTATAAGAAGATTAAAAAATAAAGTTATTTATAAAATAAGAAGATAATAAAAAATAGTTTAGTAGGAAAAACTATTGATAAGGTGGAAAGGTAAAATGTTTATAATTTGGTAGGATAATGCTTGTATAAACACCCATAATAAAATGATCCTACACAGTAAAAAAAATTGGAAGTAATTTTTAAGGAACTTCATTTTCATTGCTACCAAAGAATCGATATTAAAAATATGCAGAAATTAGTAAAAAAAGCAAACAAAAAATTATTTTAGTCATACAAAAATTTATAATTCCTTTTTAGTTTTAGAAAATGCTCACATAGCTTTTTAACCTCCGACCAAAGAAGGGGTGTTATAAGTTTGTAATGTGTGTCTGTGTATGTGTACGAGTCCCCACGTACAGACCAAACGGCTGTACCGATTTTGATTTAGTTTTTTCTGTTTGAAAGGTGGCTTGATCGAGAGTGTTCTTAGCTATATTTGAAGAAAATCGGTGCAGCCGTTTAGAAGATATCACATCTTTTCTAGATGTATCCTGTTGAATCGGTGTGTCTTTGACACCGTAGCTCCCAATACTATCGATAGTTGTTGATAGTTTTTTTTTTTTTTTTTTGTATTATTATGAATTTTTAAACACAAAAATGTTAAAATTTTTAATGAAATTTTTAGTTTTAAGGCTCAAAATTTTACGATATCTCTGAATCTAATGGGCAGATTCCGAAAAAATGTTCGCTATACTTAGAGATAATTTTGTTGTCGAATTTTGGCTTTTCTTTTTTATTGAATAAGGCAAATCATTCTCCAGTTATGCTAATATATGTCGTGCAAGTACCTAAAAGTTTAAATTTTAATATTTTTAGTCGAATATCTCCTAAACTGTAAGCGAAAACCGATAAATGTAGTAGACTTTTTTTTACCTCTTAGATAGGGAATCTACTTGCACTGTTTTTTTTATCAGATTAAAAACATCAGTTTTTAACATTAGTTTAACATTTTCAGAAGCGCGAGGTCACCCACTTTGGTGTCCTGTGACTCCGCCCTCAGCAACACCTCTATTAATGCCGTATGCAATTTAATGACATTTTAAAAAAATTTTGAAAAAAAAACCGACAACCATATTGCGGAAAACCGCGGTTTAAAAACCGCCTGAAAGCCCGAGTTGATCACTCTACTGTACATCACTTTGAATAATTTTGATTTCTTATGAAGTGTTGTAAAATATAGGTTATAAATAATTTAAAAAGAAACTTAATCAAACTAAAAGCTAAGTTTTCTATTAATTTTTTTTTGTTGGTAAAATTAAAAAAAAAATATATAACATTTTAAAAGCTATGTAAATTTATTCAATATTTAGTTTAAAAGATAAGCGTTTTTATTTATACACTATAAAAATAGTTTTATGTGTCATTAAAGTAATTCAAATTTATGCACAATTTGAAATCTATTCTATCAAAAATAATTTATAATTCAAATTTTTATATTTAATATATTAATAAAATCTTGTTGTTTAAGTACTTTTAAATTCATAATTGCTCAATTTACAACGTATGCATAGAATTTGCCACTGTTCTGTATTTCATTTTTAATACAAATAATGTAAGTTTACCTTTTATCTTACGTTACAATAACAAATACAAACGTGTTGTTTCATGAAAAATATATGTATGTTACAACTTTATATAGTTTCATTTAAAATGTATTCAATTTCATGCTATCAATCTAAAATGAATGCCTATTTTTGACAAGATGAATAATTAAAATAAACATATAATTAAAGTTTCAAAAAAAGGTACGTTCGTTAATGCAATGCGCATCGCATGTATCAGCGTGATGCATCTGATGTGCAATACGTTCGGAAAGATATCGAAGGCTGTTTGTTACAAATGTGGATTGCTCACCAGCGTTATAAACTTTTAGATATCAAAAAGCACTAAAATTTCCCTGATCCAGTAATTAAAAAATAAGCAAAGAATTTTTATTTTTTTCGTTTTATTTAGAAAATTCTTATGCTACAACTTTTCCACTTGTAACTCTGAAAGCGGCCATTGTAATTCCGAGTCAATTGTAATTCAGAAAGCGTCAGTTGTAATTCAGAAAATATATTATAATAAATGTAATAAAGAAAAATCGCAAAAAATTTTCTGAACAAACATTATATCAAGAGGTAATAAAACTCATTTAATTTTGAACGCAGAAGGCATTCCTTTACTCCCCATTTAGCTAGAAAAAGTAGTTAATGGTACGACAGCCTCTCCTTTGGGGCTAGGGCCCTATTCTCCGATTCTAAATCCTATTGAGAATATTTGGTCTAAAGATAAAGTCTATGCCAAAAGCAACATTTATGTTGCAAAATTTTGCAGGTCCTGGCGTGATGGAACAAATATTGATCTGCAACATGAACATGAATGACATGGCGGTCGATCGATAATCTACATATTAAAAAAATAGTACGAAATACTACTTAAGCTGTTTTTAGACTATTATACAAGAAGTCGAACAGTTCTGTACAAAATGAAACCCTGATATAATGTGTTGTTATTGCTTTCTTAAAAATTCCCGTAAACTCATTTGATCAGGGATGCATTTTATAGAGAAGTCGAACGGGTTGTGAGACAGTGTAAAACAGCTTTTATGAATATATGTATTTAGATCTTCATTGCACTTTTTTTTGTTATAATAAAATAAAAATAAATAGTTAATAAAACTTGCGCTCTTTCTGAATTACAATTGACACCTTCTGATTTACAATTGACACTTTCTGAATTATAATTGACTAATCTGAACTCCAATTGATGCTTTCTGAACTAGAATTGACTAATCTGAATTACGATTATAATTGACGCTCTCGGAATTACAATTGGAAAAGGTGTAGTGATAGTTTCAAAAATTTTTGATATAACATCCCTGCAAAAATTATTGGACCACGTGGTCCATTTTAGTTGAAATGGAGTAGTTACAACATGGTCCTATGTAATGCAGTCATGGACCAAGTCATTTGCAAACAAGAGTTTGTAGTTAAGCGACAAGTGTTCGCGTTTTAACGATTGCAAATAACATAACCAATCGTTAAAACACGAACACTTTAGTGCTCCATCAAGTAGTGACATGGACTAGTTTCAAAACTAGTTTCATGTAGGTGCTCCATGGAGTAGTGACATATTGGTAGTTTTTGGGGTAGGCCGATGTAATGCAAAGCTAGACTACATGGTCCAGTCCTAGGACATCGCAATGTTAAATGGACCATATTTATTGCATACATTTGTACCACTTTGTCTCCTGGTCCCTTGTGGAGTACTCTATAAATGCGTGCATGGAGTAGTCGCATTTTTTGCAGGGATGGTGGTAGAATTAAGTCTATTATTACAACTTGGCTTTAGTTAATGTTAGGGTTTTATTGGATGAATAAACAGTCTTCCATTATTACGACTTGACTTTAACCTAAAAGTGAGCGATAAGTTATAGGCAAGTTTATTATACTTAAAACTTTTATCGGCAAGCTTAAGGTGGTCTTAGACTATCTGTATAAAAACTCCAAAAATAGCTTTACATAATATGTGAATAGCCTCTTACAGGTAAGTTGACATAATGAAAAAAAAATTTTAAGTCAGTTTATCGCTCACTATTGCTAAAGGTGCCTGTAACTTGAATATGACAAACTTTTCTCAAAAATCAGGGCTATAAAATAGAAACCATGAAAACTATTTAACTAATTCTTATGACATGTAATGCGCACGTAAGTTTAGACTGTATATGGCGAAGTTCGTTGAAATCGGAGAAAATATTTGAAATTACGTACAAAAATACCGTCTCAAAAAAACACCAAAAATTATCTTAAGAAAGCACCGAGCACTAACTTTAAAATTTTTTGCGTCGAAAAGTTGAAAAATCACTAAAAACGGTGCTAAAAGCAACAAGTTGACAACGCTGTTGTTCACATCTTCTCTTTTTATCACACGTCATTAACAGTTATTACGGCCCGACGTACGTTGGAAAAAAAGAACAAATCTGATGGCGTAAAAGTAAGGGAAAAATTTTATATTAAAAAAATTCAACGAGTGCAAATGTGTATATGGTGTTTGATAGTTTCAATAAAGTGATGATATTATGAGCATTTCATCAACATCCTCTAGGTTTGACGTTTTCTCGGGCTAGTTAGCTGTACTAGTGATGCCACCTTATTGATGCGCCTTGAATTCAGTGTTGCTTTTAAGCCGTATCTAACAGGTGAACTTAATAAACGTCAAAATTAGTCGAGTGATGAAATGATCATAAACCGCCTTCAGACTGCCGCCATTAATAAAGAAAAGGAGGAACATAAATGCTTTTACGTTTTATTTGGAATGTGATACTGTAGAAACAAAAGGTAATGAGATAATTTTCTTTAAGAAATCTTGACAGTCAGACTGATTTCGATTTGAGTTTCCCCTCCCAAAACGATTAAAATAAATTTTACAAAATGGTATATTTCATTACAAAAGTTCCCCTCCCAAAAGCTTAAGGTGAATCAGCGCCTGCTACATACATACTATATATATGTACATAAATATTTCAATGACTGGATCGATGTATCTTAATTTTATGCAATTATTGTTTACAAACTACACATTTAAACCTAGAACAATAAAAAAAAACTTTAATAAAATAATTAGGTTTCATATTTTTATTGTATGAAAACGAAAATTTTAAATAATTACTTTCTGTACAATAGCTTAACACATGTAATCTACAAGTTTTAATTTTTAATTATAGATACAATAACATTGTTATTTAAATTTAGCCATGTCTATTAAAACGAGGATTTTATTAACTATGTATGTATATGTTTGTTGTATTTGATTAAAATTTTATAGCTTGACCTAGGCTTGACAGTACGAACTGTGACATTCAGAGAGGCTTGACAGTTACGAACTGTGACATTCAGAGAAAAAATATGGATTTTCAAATATATGCTGACAACAATTTCGGGAATAAAGTTATTCCCTATGTTTGTTTGTGCAAAAGACAACCCTGATAAAATGAAAGATGTGATTGTTTAGGAAATTTCCTAAAAATGACGAAAACAATAATACTGTTAAATTTCTTTACGTATTATTTGACAGTTTATAACAATTCGTTTTCACACAGCTGGATTTTTACTTAAGATTTGAACTTTTGGCAAGTATTAATACTAACTCTAATAGTCTGAAGGGCGCTTTATCACCACGTGTTGGTTGGCTCTGTTGAATGTGATCGCAATTCTTATCACAGAATATGGAACAGAATGCTCACTTTTGACAGCTAAAAAAGGCTGTTATCATTTGTTATGCAGTTTTACATGCAAAATGTTCTTGCTAAGATAATATGAAAGAGATAGTCAAATTAGAAACCGCATTAAAAAATAAGATTTGCTTTCTCTTTCATACAATCTTCGTAATGTTGTTGTTAAGTGACGGGTCTAGTTAGTAGCCTATTACTACGTTTATATGCGCACTATTTGCAAATAAAAATATTTGTAAATAATTTAACTCATAGTAAAAATTTATACGTCATAGTAAAAATACAAAACTTGGTAGCACTTCTATAGAAAAATTCAAAACTACAAAAAAAATTGTTGAAATGTATAAAATAACAAATAATTATTTGTTTTGATTGTCATTATTTTCTTCTATCAATATTTTTCGCAAAATATTTATCTATTTATTGTTTTTTATTAACAAACTTTTGTAAGCGTGGCAACCTCAAACATTTTATTTGCAAATAGTGTGTTAATCGTGAATAATTTTCGTGAGTTAATAAGTCGCAATAAAACAATTACATGGCAACAATTTACAGTTTTATTTGCAAATAGCCCGTGCGTATAAACGTAGTATATTACTACGTTTACACGCAGGGCTTATTTTCAATTAAGAACGTAAAATGCTGCCAAATATTTTTTTATTGTCATTTATTAAATCGCTGAATATTTATCTATTAATATATTTATCTATTTATTATTCTTTATTAACAAACATGTTGAAAGGTGGCATCTCAAAATTCTTATTTGCAAATAGTGCGTTAATCAGCAATTTCTTTCATGAGTTAGTAAGTTACAGTAAAAATACATACTTGGCAGCACTACGTTTTTATTTGCAAATAAAATGTCACTTAACAACGTAAGGAATTTCTATTTTATACATACATACCTAGTTTATGCATATACTTACATACTTGTTATGCATATACTTACATAAATACTTGGTAGCACTACGTTTTTATTTGCAAATAACTCGTGCGTATAAACGTACTAACAGATTGGCAGATTTTATACAGATTGGAATTTCTATTTTATACAGATTCCAACTACGGAACATTTAAATTCGGTAAGCTTTTGCATTGCTATTCCCATATTATAGACGAATAGCTGACACATTACGGTACAGATGCGCTCCGCAAAATTCTGCCTTAAGTCGTGCGTATAAACGTACTATATGATTCATACTTTTTCACAATGTATGATTAAGAGTTAACGTAGACTTAAACGAGAAGTTTTATATGCCGAACTTGCCGTTAAAATCTACGTTAACTTTTAATCGTACATTGTGAAAAAGCCCGTTATATGTACATAATTGCTGAACAATTTTAACGCGCAACATTGGCATCTCTCTTTGTATCATTTCTACTGCCATCCTCTGTGAATGGTTTACATAGACGCGCAATGCGTACATAATGAGTGCATATTAACAAATTCAATCCCCACGTGGACAAGAAATTCAGATGTCTCCATAATTATTTACTCTATAATTTAATATGCTTAAATAATAAAATATCAATATTAAATATTCTTTTTGTGACACAAAAAATATTTACTTTTAATTATTCATTTGTATTACCAATTTTCGTTTAGTTTTTTTTCCAATGCAAACATTTTCTACAAATTAATTTTGTATATCGGTTTCTTTATATCAAATTGTAAACAGTAGGGACTTTATTAACAAAACTTTCGTGTGATAATTTTTCGGTAAATACTGGAATAAATAACGAACAATTAAATAATACCGTAAATAAATATGTACGTATACATATTTGGTATTATTATTTTAGTTCAAAACCAGAAAATAGTGTGTAAATGTTCATAATTTTCTTCATCTGATAATAAAAGCACAATGCGATTTAAATAAATAAAAATCAATATTAAAGAAAATAAAATCGTAAAATATTTTTTTAATGTTGTTTTCCTTTAATTTGTAATGTGCAAAAAGAGGTCAGATTAATTTTGTTTACTTTTTATTTAACAATTTAAATTGTTTTTTTAATGCTTTGTTTAAAGAAGAAGGTTTATATCGGCGCTTTTTTAAAAGGCGGATAACCTTAAATTGAAATAAAATCAAAAAATATTGTTACCATTATCCAAGAAATTGCCTTAATTTAAAAGATAATATTATGGCTTTAATGTTTGAATATGATTTTAGACATGCGGCTTGGTTTCGAACTGAACTATTGCTTTTAGTTTCAGTGTAGATTTGCAACCAAGGCGAATTTATAAAAGAAGTAATATCAGCGGGGAATTTAATTCGCTTGAACTGCATACAAGGCGAATTGTATTTTTAATTAGTGCGGATGCCAAATGCTTTGTTGGCATTTTTTCAGTACATTTTTTGACAATCAAAGTGGGTATTTTCCAAAGCGAATTGCGGTGAGTTAATTTGCCTTGGACCGCATACATGTTTAACTCCATACTTGGCACAACTAACAGGTACACCCAATTCTACAGCAATATAAAATTTGTTGTAGAAACTAGAGGGCTGCAAAGTGTACTCAAATCTATTCGTAGAATGTACTCGTATGAATTTCGTGTGTGCATAGATGTATGTTCTTATTTATATTCTTATGTACAAATGCATGTGTATGTGTGTACATACATAGCCACGACCAAATATACATATAAACATACATATATACATATATATGCAGAAAAAACATACATGCATACACTCACAAACATACATACGAGCACTTGAGAGTATATTCGTGCAGCCCTCTAGTAGAAACTACTCTACTGGTTGTCAAAAAACGATGATAGACGGGTGGAATTAGAGAGGTGGAAAAGAGATTTTATACCATTATTATAGTTAATTTTTTCAGCTATATAAACGGTGGCTTCTGAATTTATTTAAAAAATTAAAAATCTATTAACAAATTTTGATACTACAAGTAGATGCAAATTTGTAGTCACTTTAGATTTTAGGCTTATGAATTCGCCTTGACTCCATATAAAAAAAATGCAAACAAAAATAATAATTTCTTACTTGCAACCTCATGATCTAATAATACAGGTCGCGTTGAAAGCACATATGACTATTTCGCCGCGTTGGCTGTATCTGTCAATTATTTTTTAATCGTGTATTTTTAAATGATTAGCAAGGCATAGACACTTTTATGTGGCAATAAACAAGAGAAGGTATTTATTTTAGTTATATGAATTGTAATCACAGTTGTTAACAGTACATTTTAAATAAATTCACATCTTCTGTTTTTGACAGATACGGCCAACCAGGCGAATTGATATTGTGTTTGTTGTATTATTACCACCACATGTAAAATTAATTCGCCTTGAGCATATTTATTGTATCCCACGCTCTGCGTCATGTGGCATGGTCCATATTTTAACAAAGAGTTTAATTGTACATACTTGGTAACTTGTTTTAAAGTTTTTAATACATTTAATTTTGATAGGAGTATTAAATAAAATCTTTTTTTATTAAAATTATGCAAACGTAAAAAAATTCTCTTTAAAAAATAGCTGCACAATATATAATGCAACTATAATTAATTAATAATACTTAGAAACTTTCCTATACTACCGAAATTAAAAAACAAGCGTAAAATACAAAAACAAAATTCTTTCATATAAGCTAATTCAATTTATTCCTTTTAGTATTATGTATTTCCTTCAACCACGCCAATTCAAGGAAGAGAAAACATGTATTGTTATTCCTTTTAACAAATCAAAATCTAATAACACACATACATGTTTTTTTAGCTTCAAACTAATACATGCATGTGTACTGTGTGCGCATGTATTAGTAGCAAATTTAAACGCTTATAGCTCCCAAAATACTGAACCGATTTTAATAAAATATAGATTGTATACATCGATTGTAAAATGTGAGCGTCAAATGCATAACAAAAAGTGTTCTTCCCTATTAATTATATAGATTATGTCATTAGGTACAATAATACTTCTTTAAAGAAATCCTAAGTTATTAAAGATGTTCTGTATTCCATGCGGAATAAAAGTGTTGGGAATTGTCATAGCATTGTTGTTATAAATAGTCCCCCTTATTCCGTAAATATTTGTCGACGTCACTTCAACACAATACCAAAAAGTTGGGACTTGTCTACTCGCTGTTGACAAAAATTTACTACTATTATTAACAGCCTCTTACCATTTTCTATGCCTTAGAGAATAGTAAGTGGCTGTCAGTAATAGTAAATTGTTGTCCATGACGAGTAGAAATGTGCCAATTTTTTGGCATTGTCTTGACGTGACGTCGATAAATAGTTACGGAATAAGGGTCAATAATTTGCAACAATAATGCTTTGATAATTCCAAACATTTTGATTCCGCATGGAATACAGAACATACCCGGTTAACTTTATTTTCCCGCTTACATTTGTTGAATGTTTCTTTGGAAACTACCAACAACATTTTTACGATCTACAACACATAGAACAGATTGTGAATTGGTCAAATATAATTTGTTTCCAAAAAAATTTAATAATTCTGCTTGTATTTTTAATATCTTAACACCACTAGAATCTATTAAAAGTAAATAGTGCGTTTAATTATCATTCTTTAGCTAAAAAAGTAAAGTGTGAACATAAAGACCTTGATATTGAATTTTTAATTTGGTGTTAATTTTATTTAAGGAAGCGTTGTAACTTTTGTCTAATTTACATTTTATATAATTAAAAACATGACACATGTACGTGCGTGACCAATGACATGATATTAATTTTGTTTGTTGATACTTTTTTAATATTTAAAAAAAAAAAATCGGCCCTATTCTGTGTTTGACTCGAAATGAAAATAATTTCAATTTTCATGGCATATATTGGCCCAAGGCAGATGAGACAAGGTAGGCCTCACTTTTTTTAACAAAAACATTTGTCGGATAAACTCCATATATAACGAAATGTTTGTTTATGTTGCATTTATATGGAGTTTGACAGATGGGAAGCGCAAGATAAATGAACAGCTGCTGAAATGGTTTTCCTGGTTTAACGGGCCCATAATCAGAGTCCAAAAATAAAATCGGTTTGTTTCAGAAATTAAAAACATGCTATTATATATTGTGCCGTTATAGTAAAAACAGCGTGTTTTAAATTGAACCAGCTTTAAATGGATAACAAGTCAAATGTTAAAATCGTTTGCCTACAAGTTGATGAAATATATAAGCGTTTAAAATAGATGAACACATGACAAATACAGCTACACTTTATTTTAATAAAAAAAAAGTTGTTTTTTATATAGAGCTTGACACGTTAGATGAAGGCCCCTATTATGATTCACAACTAAATTGATAGTTGAGTCGTAGTTGTCAAATTCTTATTATGGAATACAACTTCGTCAAAGCAGTTGTCGTCTCAGTTTTTTATCAGTTGTGTTTTGGTTTTTATTTCGACTATTGTGCTACTTTTAATTACTTTTAAAATGGTATTTTTAGGTGCCAATCTATCCCATTTGTCAACACATATTGTTGCCATATCCATAAAACATAAAATCTCAAGAAAAAATAGTAGGGTCAAATATTTAAAAATATTTAAGATTTTTTGTGATGCTACTATAGTTTCAAAAAACAGAGAGTATAGATAAGAACCTTTTTTCGAACATTTTTTCGAAGACAACTAAAATTAGTTGTGAATCATAATACAAAAAAAAAAAAAAAAATGATTGAGTTGGGTCGTAGCATTGACAACTCAACCTAGTTGAGTTGTGAATCATAATAGGGGCCGAAAGCTGCTGATGATCATCTTCTCTAATAAGTTTACCTGTTAGATCTGACTTGCTTTGATATTGTCAAAACATAAGAGAAAGAAAAGAAGAGAAAATAAAATAAAAGAAGACAAAAGGACGACAGGTCTCTTAGTTACACCCAAGGCATATTAATCACAGGTACCACCATTACTGCAACAAATACATCATCAAAAACACATGCACTTTGTTGGTAGAAACACCAGAAATATGTCAAATCTATTGTCAGTGCGTCGCACACATTCATGTGCTCTTTCAAATTTACAAACCCATGCACGTTGTTGATAGAAATACATCAGAGGTGTGTCAAAATCTATTATCTGTGTGACGCACACATTCTCAAATTTGCTGAGTCAGCTGATCTTATGTTGGTACCTGTTTAATCTACCTTGGTTACACCCGTTAAGACCAAGTTATGTCCTTGTCTATAAAAAAATATGAATATAAAATAACCAAAAACAGATAAAAACGAGAAAAAAAAAACATTCCTAAATTGTGCTGTCTTAGCGCGTGATAGAGAGCATAGCTCTTCTAAAATAATATACATAGGCCCCTATTATGATTCACAACTAAATTAATAGTTGTGTCGTAGTTGTCAAATTCTTATTATGGAATACAACTTCATCAAAGCAGTTGTCTCAGTTTTTTATCAGTTGTGTTTTGGTTTTTATTTCGACTATTGTGTTACTTTTAATTACTTTTAAAATGGTACTTTTAGGCGCCAATCTATCCCATTTGTCAACCCATATTGTTGCCATATCCATAAAATATAAAATCTCAAAAAAATAGTGAGGCCAAAACTAAAAATATTTAAAATATTTTGTGATGGCTACTATGGTTTCAAAAAACAGAAAGAACCTTTTTTCGAACATTTTTTCGAAGACAACTAAATTTAGTTGTGAATCATAATACAAAAAAATGGTTGAGTTGGTTCGTAGCATTGACAACTCAACCTAGTTGAGTTGTGAATTATAATAGGGGCCATAATATAAAAACAACTGTAGCAACTTTTAAGCTTTACGCGCAAAGTATACTTATTCTTGTCTATAGTAGACCAAAAGCATATTTAAACAAAAATATTCTGCAGAACTCGTAAAGTATACTTCGTTAATGACTAAGCTTATGGGCCATTTTTGATAACAACAATGCTACGAAAATTCACATTATTTTCATTTGTCTTTATAGTGACCATTTATATCATCATGTTTCATATTATGGAAACCACAAATTTTTTTAATTGAAAAACTACATATTTATTTCTGTTCTGCATTCTACAGATTTTATTAAAAAAAAGCGGTATCAAAACAGGAAAGATTTAAATAATATCTCAAGCAATGCTTTTTTGTGATTATTTATTTTTTTTTTTGAGAAATTGATAAGTTATAAAGTGGTTTAAACTGCTCTTAAAGAAACGAATCAAAGGTTAAATAAATTGAATGTTATGTTAAAAATACAAATTTAAATCATTTATGTCTGTGTTTCACTTATTTAATTAAATATTTTCTTTAAATAATTTTGCAAAGTACATTTTAATCAACATTTGTTGAATACATTAAAATAAAAAAAAATGTATTTATGTCAATTTTTAGATTTTATTATTTTAGACTTATTATTATATTATTTCCTAACACGCTTAGACATTTGATAGTAATGGCACGTGTCAGTCATGTGGCAATACAAATAATTACCCTTATTTTATTTGGCGTCGGCAACATCGTCGTCAATTTTGGGTCAACATCACTTTCACACAAAATCGATACTAATTTTGTATTCCCTAATAGTCTTTTCACATACCAGGTTTTAATGCAAAATTTGGTTTTAACGTTAAAAACAATCATTAAAACCTGGTTTTACCATAAAAATTTTTTTGTTGTGTTTTGGTTTTAAGTAGATTTTATAAAATACAACCTTGTTTTCGTTGTAATAAATTCAGTGCTACCAAGTCAAAAAGATTAGAAGTAGCTGATAATGTTAAATGGTGCTAATGGTGTATCTAAGAGGTGAAATCACTCGAACAGCTACCATTACTCTATTAAACGTCAAACTTGTTAAAGTGATAAAATTATCATAATATCTTCACCGCCTTCAAACTCTTTATAGAGATTCGCTTCCTCACGGCATTTGACATTTCCTTACAAGAGCCAACTGCGCTGCTAGGTTTTAATGCAAAACATATGTTGCCACTCATCGATAAATGGCAATACTATCATCGGGAATACGGATTTACAACAAACGATCAAAAACGGCGTTGCCTTATGTTGACGACGCCAAATAGAATAAGGGTGAATATTTTACCTTAGCAAATTTGGAATTATGAATACATTTTTTGGAATTCGTACACTACTTTTTTGATCTGTATAGCTTTAAGTTGAAAGTTTTTATTTCAATACTTGAAATTAGTGATTTTGAGGCCGTCACACTATCTAAACAGAGTTCTTTGTTCAATTTTACCATTCCTCAAGATGAATAATAGTGAGTAGAAATATAAACTATCTAACCAAGAGAAATTTTTTATATTTATTTAAAATTTAATATTTGTTAGTACGAAAATTCCCATCTCTGATCAATATTTATTCTATATATTTCATATTCTCTTCTCTTTTTACAGCACCATTGGCTGCCGAGAGTAAAACTTTTTGTCTGATTTATTTCTGTTGTAGTTGACATGTATTAAATAGTGACAGAAATAGTATTGAGGAAATATAAGAACCCAGTGGTAAAACTTACGAGGCATTCACTAAACAGGCCTTTTTACAGGCCTTCCAAGACTTGAATTTAAGATCCAAAACTAATTATTTTCTGCCTTCGAAGGCTAGGCTTTCTAGCAGGCCTGGTTTCTTTTGGAAGGAGTATTCTATTTTTAGTTTTTTCGTTTTGTTTAATAAAAAAATTTTCTTTAGAAATAGCAAACATTCTCGTATATTTTTTCGCAAATAATTTGTATATAACACTGAAATTAACGTACAAGAGGCATCTTACATGTTGCTATTATGTCGTTTATGTTGCAGCTACTACATCATATTCAATTCGTTCCTAATAAATACACGAAATTTAGGCTCCCTCATATGCAGCGTTGCCAAATGTGCAGATTTATCTGTATTTTGCAGTTTTTCTAAGCATTGAGCAGTTTTGCAGTTTTTTGCTTAAAAAACCAGTTTTTCTGCAAATTGTGCAGATTTTTATTTTTTGCTCTCAAATTTTTTCTATTAATTGCAATTTTTAAAGTCATAATTTTACTTTTTTAATGCGACAATGTAATGCAAGAGGGAATTCACACTCATTTAGGTCTAAGAAAGTTGTGTTTTTCTTATGGAGTTTGCTATTATAGTTCATAAGTATGTACGTAAATTTTTTTTCAGAATTCTCTTGGCGAAATTTTTAGTGATTCATAAAAACAAAAAGCTGTACTTTCTTTCCCCAAAAAATAACTGTATACTTCAAATAAAACAAAAACTTAAATACGAAAGCCAAAATTTCAATTACTCTATTTGTTGAATTTTGCTTCTTATGTTTTTAAGCCGATTCGGAAAAAATTAATCAATTTCCCTGTGTAATTTGTAGAAATATTATATTAAATGTCCCATAGTGCAACTGATAGAATAGACTTCCTTTTCATATAGTTCAAAAAGTTATAAATTTGAAGTGCTACATTTTCCTAACTTCCGAGATGGTAAAGCGTTCGTCGCAAATATTTGCATCTCATTTTAGGTAGTGTGGACGTGTGCGACGCACAGAAACAACGCAAGAACTTTCGTCACATTCAACGCACACGATTGGTACCTTGTTGATTTTTTGACGAACAATACAAAAATTTGCGCCGCCGGCTGTTCTGATATGGACATATTTTAAGAAAGAGTGCTATGTTTTAAAAGAAAAGATTTAAAATAAATAATGTATGTATAGACTATATTTTGGATTTCTTGTGTGCAGTTTTTCACCTGAAAATCAGTTTTTTTATTCTAAATTTGCAGTTAAAAAAAAAAAAGTTATGGCAACGCTGCTCATATGTGTAAAAAATTACTTTGGGTAAAAGGAAGGATTTCGAAATAAACAAATCACGATAGTACAAAATATAGAAGCCGCTATAAAAATACCCAGATACAAAAATGTATCTCCGCAATGATATCGCGTGTAAAAAATATATGAATATGCAATGGGAGTGGAAGTACTGCTAAATAAGGCCTTATAGAAGGTCTCTTTACTCCTTCCATTTACCGCTGGGAATGCTGATGTGTTACACTAAACAATGTAAATAAAAAAAATAAAAAAAAAACCTTCAAGTGCGAGTCGAGCTCTCAGTATAAAGGATTTGAACTAACATCTTACTGTGAATAGTTTTATTTTTGACATCTCTTTACTTGTAGTTGCCAGATCAAAAAGTTAAGTGTAGACTGCTCAAGTTAGTGTTTGGTTAATGTTATAACTCAGTTGTTAAGGAATCTGTTTTAAAAAAAAAACCTACTTCTAACAAAAAATAAGAAAAAGAGATAGCGCAGAAAAGAAATGTATCTGTTCCACAACCTTCAATTTGCTATTGTACTTATTTACAGAAATTTCACACAAAACCTAATTTATGAGTGTAGTTTATATTAAAAATATGTTTTGCGTAAAATTTCACTATTAGCCACCATACAAAAGAAAGCTTTACATGGCTGAATTCGTAAATGCAGTAAATTTGTGCAAACGGTATGCAAACTATTGTAGCACGAATAAAAATGCCGCCGTAGTTGCAGCAGAACTGTTAATTGTTTGTGTAAATAAACTTTTGACGAAGAAAGGTATTGCCAAACGATGGTTTTCGAATGCAGGACTTTCATTATTGTACAATTACTGAATTTAACTAATGTACACTAACTCTTCCTAAAATTAAGGCCAGTCGTATACTTTCAAAACGCCGATATTTTAGTCTCATCTATCAGAATCAGTCATTAGAATCTTGTTATTTTTTGTTTGTGTTGTACAGTGTAATTTGACATAAATATATGTTTTACAAATGTCAATATAATGTTCCTATAATTAATTTAAAGTCTTTAACTTTTAACCGACACAAGGTGTGTATGATGCAGCCATAAAAGAGTTGATAAGATTTTATTTTATAGTTTGCTATTGGGTTGGCCAATTGGGTTAAAACAATTAACTGTTTTAAAACCACAACTCCTATGTTTAATAAACATTTAAACTTAGTTGTCATATCACAACTCATGCCGACCATACACAGAAAAAAAAATTTTGTAAATACAATTAATTTTTTTGTTATATTAATTAAATAATTAACTGATTTTGAACCTACAACGATTTTTGTAAATAAAATTACGAAATTGTTAGTTAAAAGAAAATCAGAAAAATTTTTTAAACAATTTTTTTTTGTTGATATCAAAATTATTTCACTTAAGATTATTGTTATAACAACAATGTGAATTGTTGATTTTCCGAACCAATTTTAATTATTATAATTGATGTATTAACAATATTTTTTTTATACAGAATCAAAACATAACATAACATAACAAAATGGTGTTACTACGGCAGCTGACTATTTTTGCTCGTGTTGTTTGGATCGCATATATGTCATACTCCCTATAAAAAGATTGTAAACAATGTTTGTTTACATTTTTTTATATGAAGTTTAACATGTATGCAGTCCAAGCGAATTGTCTAAGGCAAATTGAATTCACCACTGACATCACCTTGTGTGTACTCGCCTCGTATGTATTTTATATATGTAAATAATTTCGCCTAACATTAAAATTAACCAATGATTTATTTCCACTTGCCCGTAAACCCGTATCAATAGGAACTCTTGAAGCTACTCCGTTCGCTTTTTACTCAAAATAGGTTATTAAACCACAACTTGCATCATTATTTTGCCTGTCACTGTTTGTATTTACATACAATGTATGTGTACGTATTATCATCGTAAATGTGTTACACATACTTGTTGTACTTTTTGCTGTTTCAATTAATTGTCTGATTTTTTCTTACACTGATTCTTATTGTTGTTGCTGCTGTTGTATGCCGTATAAAGAGGGCGTTGGACTCTTGGGTTTTATCAGCAGCTTCAGCTATTGACTACAGACGATGAAATTTTTATTTCAGGGCAAATTTAAATCTTGCATCAAATCAAAACGTGGAAGAACACAAGAAAACGTATCGTTGGCGATGCAATTGAATTGAAATCGTTCGGTATTGTAATAAAAAAGGCAATATTAATGCATTTAATATAGATATTTTTCTTTATTTACATATTTCTTTCTTTAACTTTATATATAATTTGTTATCATACTCATTCCTTTGCATTGTATTGATGTAAGTTTTTTTCTATTTTTAATTTTGCAGGTATGCGTACCACAATGTCTACCATGTCCACAATGAGCCCGCGTATACATCGTAAAGGTTTTCGGACCCCATCAAAAAGACATCCAGGCAAAGCTTTTCCCGGTAAACTGCATTCAGTTTCACGGGTAAGTGAACAGTAAAAAAAAATATATATATAAAATCATAAATTTTATTACTTCGACTTCATGTAACACCGAACTAAATTCGTATATTTCTAAGCGGTAGTGTTATTAAATGTACGAACTGTACGGCTAAAAACGAATTTTGCGATTCACTTACCAGTAGACGACCATAAATGACTGCGCTCTTTATGAAAAGAAAGTGGTTCATAAAAGCGTTCAAAGCAGTGAAACACATCGCACGTTACGTCAATGTTGTAGCTGAATAGAGTTGTCAACGATGACCCCTCTTGCGCCATGATTGGTGATTCCCATACAGCGATACTATTGCATCCTCAGGTATAGCGGTCTTCCAACATCTCACGGTTGACAAGGGCGTAAAGCTGGAAGGCGAATAAACCGTGCGGGGTGTGATCAGTGATTTATCACACTGGCACCGTAGCACTAATAGCTCCACGGATAACCATCTTCCACTGTAAATGATGAAACAGAACTGGGTTTTCCAAACAAATTGACATTAAATATACACCGTAGAAAGCAGCCAGTCATGACATAGAATAATTTTATTTCGACATCGTTTTTTCTCATGCTCTCAGTTTTAGTCACTCATTCTCTCAACAATTTATAATAAAATTTCATACATTCTTTATACGAAAAATAAAAACAAAGGGAAATAAACAATAATATGAGGGCAGTTTGAACTACGTCCGACGATTTAATTTGGGTCTGTTTATTTGACAGCGTTTTTGCTTGAAGTTGTAGCCTTAGTTCTGTTTAATCATTAAGTGGATGTCCACACCTTATGAATTTCTATCATGATGAATGTAACACTTCATATAAAAAAACTGTATTTTTTATACTGGGATTTTTTTATATAAATTTGGCATTCATCATGATATAAATTCATCAGGTATTGACATCCACTAAGGGTTCTAACGTGACGTTACAAAAATCAACATTACCCAACCAATACATGTAGCGATGTGCCCAAATACATTTGTAACATAAAAAAAAAACAAATACAAGATGGGCCAAAAGTAACGAAAGGGTTTGAATAGTCTATAACTCCATTGTTTTAAAATGTGTTTCTTCTATTTTTCCAGATTGTTGTAAAGAAGATTTGGGAAATTGAAACTGAGCAACGATTAGAGAGCAAAAGAAACAATGATACTGTTACGGAGTGTTTTCAACGAACGCATTATTTCCGGAATCAGTTATTTTATTGGCTGGACTAAACCGGTCCTGAAGCTTTTTCTTTGGGATATTTTAAGGATGGTGCAAACGTGAATAACTCACAGACCATAACCCAACCAAAAATAATAATATTCGAGGATAAATTCGAGCGATGGTTTCGAAAATCTTGAAAAGAGCCATGGACTGTCATGCAAATGTCCCGTAACAGCATCATTGCTTTCCTTGCTGTATGTTTGTTGTTCAGTAGTAAACCTTTCCAGTTTCAATTTCCCAAATCTTCTTTACAACAATCTGGAAAACTAGAAGAAAAATTTTTAAAATAATGGACTAATAGACCAGAGTAACAAGCCGATCGGCTCGAAATCGGCGGCTAGCCGCCACCGCTTCTTTTTCTCCAAGCCGCGCCGCCGCCGATTGACTTTTGTTATACAAAACAACTATTTTTTGTGAAACATTAAAATTTTTTAGCTAGAAAAAAATATTTTTTAAAATTTTTTTTCAGTATATTTTCATTCAAGCCGACATTTAAGCCGCCGAGTCATCGTTGTAAACGCCGCCGCCGCCGACCAATACTCTCCACGCTGCCGCCGCCGATGAAAAGGCCTCGGCTTACAACTCTGTAATAGACTATTAAAACCCCTTCATTACTTTTGGCCCACCCTGTACATATGTACATATGTAGTTCTTTTTTAGAACTCTCATTTATTTGATTAAATAAATAGTTTAAAAATACAAGATTTGACCGCGAACGAGGGAGAGTGAATTCGGAGAAGCGAACTTACTATAGGTTGCGCCCATGCAAGTTGCTCAGATCAACAGGGTATAGCAGAAACGAGGCCAAAATTTTTTTGTCCAATTATGGACCGTAGTATTTAGCCGACCTAGAGCCGAAGCATTTATCTCGTCGGATTGTAGTTTGTCGGTGTTAGACGATTTAGAGCTAAGGAGTTTAACTCGACGCATTAAACAAACTCATCGTAACTAGCCGATCAAGGGCCGAAGGCTCGAACTGTATTATTTGCTTGTTGTAATTAGACGTTTTTACAGACTAGTCGTAGTTAACCGTTTAGAACTGAAGTATTTAACTTGTCAGATCGTAGTATTTGCTTATCGTAATTAGACAATTGATAGCTGTGTATTTTATATCGACGTTTTCACAGACTAATGCTAGGTACCCAGGAAAACTTTTGGTGGCAAAGTAATGAGTTAAATTCCTAAAAAAACATGCCCTTCACTATTTCTACTTTGGCATTTTAATCAATTACTTTAACATGGCGATGTAATTGGAGGCAAGTACTTACCACATTGGGTTACAAACAACAAGTTATAAATTTCAATATGTAGAAGGCATTGAATACACAAAACACAATAAAAATTAAATGTCTCTGCTAAGCATTGAACTCATGCCGTTTTAAGTTATTGTGTTATTTTATGCCAAGTGTTTTACTCACTAGGCTACTGCACAACTACTTTGTTACGGGCTTAAAACTTGTTTTCACAAACATGAACACAATTAAATAAAAAATCTATTTTGTTTTCCCAGGGGTTGAACTGTTTATCGTCTATATGACAAGCAGATACACTAGTACTCTGCCAATAAGCGAATAAATGGATTGTTTAATTACTAGTAAGTAATTGTTCAACTACTGTAAAGTAATTCAGACGGTATGTAGTTTGTGGTTGAAAAGTATGTTGTTCGGTATTGACAACCCATTACCAAGTTTTTGCTGGGTAACTCATCAAGAGTCGAAGTATTTATCTTTGTCGGATCGAAGGACATACTTGTTTGCTTTTTTTTATTTTTATATTTTTTTTAAAGAGAAGTAACACAATCAGGCAATTAATGCCTACCAGTTAATTAATTAATGTGTTACCTTCTTTGGGAAAGGGATAGTGTAGAGAGAGCAGGTGGTGAAGTGGGAGATAGATAGAAAGCTTAATTCATTTACAACCCTGCTATTGCGCGTTTTTCGTAGAGCAATGTGGCAAGCCCCTCTGGTGTCAAGTAGAGGCATTGAGTTATTTATGCTTTGTAGCCATTTTTTTCTATTAGTTATTTTACTTCGCCGACGGTTTTGCTACAATGTCGACGAAGAAGTTAGAAAATAGAGAGCAGGAGAATTTATTTCTATGTATTCCACGCACTTACAACTAATTGTATTTAGCCGACTGAGTGTCGAAGCATTTAATACTGTGTTCTTTATGACTTGGAGTGTAGAAAGAAGACTGGACTGTGGTTGCCTATTTATAACAATGGAAGCAGACTGACTGAGTATAACACAACTGGGAAAAGAACTACGTTACTGGCTTCATAAGCTGATGCTCGTTATATGACAGATCTTCCGGAGCTACTAACGCTCGCAAACTTCATTCTGATCTTACGGTATTCAACAGGATATTCTTGCACCAGGAATTATTTTTGTAAAGGATAATACCGTGACCGATTATTGCTGACGTCTTCTTTGGAAGTTCATGTGGTGGCTGTAGCTTAAGTCCAAAAAGAGGATATGGGAACTTGTTCCCAATTGGAAGTTGTCATATACAGCAAATATTTATATAGGCCAATACCCTTCAGCAATAAGAATTTATGTACATTGGTCTGCCCTTCCACATTCATTAAGTAGTAAGAACACTGTAAGATAGGACCTGTGGTCATAAATCTTGAAAAATCTTGATAGCATTTGTCACCGATGAGCCTTCTCCTCCTAAAAATATAGGGCTTAATTTGTTTTCCACTTTGTGTCGAATGTGAACTAGAAATAGACTAAGGGCCTGATTCATAAAGACGAATCAAACTTTTTCAAAAAAAAAAAAAAATTTTGTTTTCCATACAAATTTTCATAAAGAAGTTTATGTTCTTGTTTGTGAATCAGGGGTTAAATTATTTTATGATGGCACTCAGAATCCATCGAGATCGGACTAACAAGACCCCGATATGAATCTTACAAAATGTTGAAGTTCAATGTCTGCGACTTCGGGTAGATCCATTAATTTTTGAGATCATACGTCTTCTCGCAAAACTGGCACAGTGACACTGGAACCGTTTTACAATTTCTTCCTCATCTACTGCGATTATACGAGTATTAGGCTAAAGTTCGTAACGTTATATTCAGAAAGAATTTGACAAGAATAATACTTCAAGGAACAAGAGAAAATTAACATCAATTAAATTTTTTAACCTAAAACGCGGTAGCTTACTTCCCTCTCTCTCTCTCTCTTTCTGGCGTTCGACTTAAAGCTTAATACCAAACATATTTCATCTCAATGACACCAACTTGTCCAGAATTCAGGTATCTCAGACTCTCTCTCTCTTGAAAATAACGAGCTCCATTTTGTACGAATTAACGCAAATGTTTTGCTCGCCGGCCTATTTGCGCAAATAAAGAGGAGAGGACTTTAATTGCTTTAATTGTTCTAGATATAACAGCATAGAACTTAGAGCCAGCACTCCTTTCAGCGATTTGAAAACAGAAAAAAAACTATTGAAATATTTTTTGTAGAACTCTTAATAAGATTCGAGACTTAAAATGAATGAAACCCAACTTTGTAATGAAGATCCGAAAAATATATGTTTTTAATTAGATTTATAATTCTCGTCTTGTCTTACAAACATTTACTTTTAAGTTTCATAACGTAATTGCACATGTAAACTTGCTTAAGTGATTTCGCCGAATGTTGTTATTCAATTAATGGATTAATTGAATTTAATTATATACACGGTTGCATTATTTCCTTTATTGAATTTGTATTATTTTTGTTGTACTGTTACAGATTGTTGGACTGTTACAGATTTTTTTTAAATGGTTTATACTAACTAATTTCATAATAATAGTAACTAATTAGAAAAAACAAATTAATATGAAATTGATTTTTATTATTATTAAATAGTTTTCAAATTCATATAACTAACCTCTAACAAAATAACAAAATATATGAGGAGGTTTGAAATAAGGAAATGTTTTTGCCGTACAGTCAGCCGGTCAGTCAGCCAGTCAGTCAGTTCGCTTAGTATAAAATTAAGGGAAATAAAATAAAATCTCTTGTAATAAAACTACATATGGATCAATAGGTTTTCTATATATAATCCATTAAAAATTAACAAGTTGTTTGTAAGAATTTAATAGATTTTTATAAAATAAGTATTTTACTTATTTTCTTCTCTTGTGTTTAGATCGGTCCCGGAAAGATGGTGCCCGGTAAACGTTTCCCAGTACGACCACATCCACCACCCTGTGATAATTCAAATGATAGTGGCTTTGGCTTCGATCAACATGTTGAAATCCAACAGCAACAACAACAGCTTAGTCAACATCAGCAGCAACAACAACAAACCAGTAGCCCCAGCTCAAGTACAAATATATTAAACTCCGCCTCGTCCTCCTCCTCCTCTTCCATACATAATCATCAAAGTAGTCATCAGCAACAACATCAAAGTTCAATGCAAAATAGTTCAACATCACTAAGCAACAATAATAATAATAACCTGTCCTCAACATCATCATCATCATCGTCGTCGTCAGCAACATGTCTTCAACATTCACCTCAACAACATTTGATCAGAGCGATACCTGCCTCAAGGTGAGTCAACGTAATTATATAATTTGTTTTATTAAGTTTTATTATAAATTTCACTTTCGATTTCACCTTGGTGCATGAATATTTTTTTTATTTGAAATGGAGATTTGTGTTATTTTAAATTGAAAAATTCCAGGAAATTTTTAAAAAGTTGTTCATTCTATAATCTGTAGCACTACTTAAGGCGCTAATATCGTATGAGATAAGGTCGGGATTTGTCATGGACTCTGTTACATTCCAAAATAAATTTGGCGCTCATAATTGGCTAACGAGACTCATAATGGAAAGGAACGGACTAACTGTACAGTTAACAGAGGAGCGCGACGTAGTTTTATAGAACCGGAACCTTTCTTTAGTATCTCACGTAGAACGCCAAGGAGAAAAACTGTTCTTGGGCTGATATAGAGTTTGCTCATCCCTAAGGAGTGCTTTCCGGTCCCAGACAAGCAAAACGGTTTAATACGCTGTCTCGAAACAAATCGCAAAAGTAACTGGCACTGAAGAAAAGCGAATTTTCTTCAGTTACTGGCACTGAAGCTCAGAAACTTTTGGGATTTGTTTCGGGACAGCGCAATAGGCCGTTTTGCTTGTCTGCGACCGGCAAAGATTACTAAAGGGCGAGAACGGGGCTCTGAACGGGGTGGTTTACTGGACATTGTGGCCTTAAACGCCAGCATTGCATTATTGGTAACTCTGAAACCAAAATGTGTAGACTCCATGAGATGCCAAAAGGGACGCCGAAGCATGTTCTTTACGATTTTCCGGCATTAATGTCTCATAGAACGAATACTTTTTGAGGAGCTTTAAAGGCTCCAAGTGCAGAATCCAAGTCTCAATTGTCATTTATCAGATTTGAGCAGCAATTCTGATTTGAATGGGTGTCACAAAAAAAGTAGTATTGCCATTTTATCCTTTTGGAAACTGAACGCAGCCTCTTCTTCGTTATTTAGCCATCAACAATGCCAAAGCATCTTGGCCCCGGCGGCCAAGATGAGACCAGAGAAGAGTATCTAACGAAAATTCATTGTTGTCATCCCTAACAATTCCCAAAATGTGGAAGATGTACGGAATGGTTCTTACCGACCGATTTCTATCCTATCACACGTCACCAAAACACTCGATGTTCTACTCCTCCTACAGAAGAAGACTCGATAGGTTGCGGTGACAACCAAACTCTGCAAGGTTCAGAGATTGGTCTGTCTTCTTACTACAGGCGCAATGAGGTCACATCCAATCTTGGTCATTGAGGTCTTGGGAATCGATCCTGAGTACAATGCCCTGCAGAGGGCTGCTAGGAATGCCTAGTGACAGGATAAGCTGCGAACTGAAGTTTGACATGAGATTTAATGTCACAATTCCGCTTAGCGCCACTTGGGTTGAAAATGGTCCCACTGTGAATTCCAGAAGTTCATGTCGGTATACGGATGGATCTAAAAGGGAAGATGGAGTTGGCGCTGGAGTCTGTGGACTCAACGTGAAAATCTCTGTGAGTATGGGCAAATGAGCTACGGTATTTACAGCGGAAATGAAAACCTTGTTCCGTATCAAAAGCTTCTGTAGTGACTCAAAGCACTCTAAAACAAGCTTGGAACGGGATTCCCATGAAAGGAGGGTCTTAAGACCTGCCTGACTATCAGAAAAGATAGCTATATGCGCGCCCTTAATGCTCCTACGTAAATTAATATGAACACTCTTGGCGATCACCAAGAGTGTTCATATTAATTTAAGTAGGGCATTAAGGGCGCGCATCCAAATTCATTGTTGTCATCCCTAACAATTCCCAAAATGTGGAAGATGTACGGAATGGTTCTTACCGACCGATTTCTATCCTATCACACGTCACCAAAACACTCGATGCTCCTACTCCTCCTACAGAAGAAGACTCGATAGGTTGCGGTGACAACCTATAGTCAGGCAGGTCTTAAGTCCCTCCTTTCGTGAGAATCCCGTTCCAAGCTTGTTGTAGAGTGCTTTGACTCACTACAGAAGCTATTGATACGGAACATGGTTTTCCTGGTCATAGCAGTCATCTCGATAACGAGGAAGCGGGTGAATTGACCAGTAGGGCCTCTGCTGCTACTCTTATGGGATCAGAGCCCTTTCGTAGCGTAAACTGGTCGACTTCGTGTCTCTAATCAGGGGAAATGACATTTCGACCGCAAAGGAAGTGTGGCTGGCTTCTTCGGGTTTCAGGAATGCCAAATCATTGATGCAGCCATTTTCATGCAGTGATTTCCTGAACTTCAACGAGAATGATTTACGGCTGGTTGCTAGTTTTTTTCTCCGGTCATTTTGGACTGAACTATTCTCTGTGGAAAAGTAACAAAATTCGTTCACCCATGTCTCGTTTATACTTCGAAGAAAATGAGACAACGGCACACATTCTCTGTGAGTGTATTGTTTTATGTAATAGTAGAAGGCGTGTTTTTTATTTTGAGTTTCTGTGCTGTTTTTCTGTGCGATGTTAGGAGGTCTTCTCCAACCTCTGTGCTGGCTTTCATAAGGAGAGCCATACAGAGCTTGATTTGATTTAGAGATCTATGACAGAAAAGATCCACTAGGGGTCACAGTGTCGGTCTTTGGACAATATTCTATCCTATGTATTCCACTCCTCCTACAAATAATACAACACTTCCATCTAGCCGACGTTGTGAACTTGACTTCAAATCCGTTTAATATGAATTAAAAAAGAGAAATTCTTGCAATGACAACCCCACGTAAAAATCAGTGGCTATGACCGGGACTAGCTCTACTTCCGGATCACAAGTTCAAGATTTTACTTACTTCTTTAGAAGTTCCTTTTTCAATGGGCCCTCAAACGCACAGCGGCAATATTATTCTTTGTGGTTGCTCCCACCGATTGCGGACAAGGAACTTAGCCTACCACTGAAGACCAGAGTTGTAGTAGCCCAGCTCAGATTAGGTTGATGCCAACGCCCAAATTCTTACTGGTCCAGAATAAACAATGCGGTACTTGATCTCTAGCCAGCATGTGGAATAGGCCCACATGATGTCAATCATCTATTCCAACGCAGGGCAAACCTAAATCAATTGGGACCAATTTGAACACAATATGAACACAGGCCATATAAGTTGGATCTGGCTGGAAAGAGATTACAGCAGCAATAGTCCTGAAAAGCCTTTAGTGAACATCTAGGCCGCACAATAGATCATATGAGATTATAAAATGAAAAGACGAAACGTTAAACTCAACTGATATCTGTTATAATAGATTTTCCTGGAATTTTTTAATATCTTATTTTTTGGTTTTTTTGTTTAGTAATTCTCTATTGCAGATGAAAGTAGAGCACTTAGAATTTTGCAAGCTTTTTTTTTTTTTATTTAAACGAAAATCAATTCTCTCACTTTTTTAAGTTTATTTTTTATTTTTTTTTATTTAATATCAACTTATTAATTCATGCTCATTGTTAATTCTTTCTGTAAAAAAATTTTTTTTTTACTGAGGCGAATTTGGCCAATTTTATAACTAGAATAAATACATTTTTTCTTAAATTAAATTTCCTAGAAAAATAAGGGGAATATGATAATTTTTTTCTTGTAGTGTTAGTCTAGCTATTTAACACTTTTCACACTCTCATCTTTTTAAACTATTTTTAAAAAGTTTTGTAAATATTTATACAATTTTTTTGGCAACTGTATATTTGCTTTAGTTTTATGAATTCTAAAAACGCTAATTTTTCGTTTGTTAAAAATATAAGTTTTTATCATACTTTAATTTCACTTTAAGATAAGTAGTATTCATTATCTTAAGCTTCAAAATTTGAAGTCTGCACATAATTAAATAAAATATAATATTTTCTAGGTTCCTGATAATATACTTAATTACATACATAAGTTGTTTTTTTATAACTTATCAGTTCAATTTTGTGATTGTTTACTTTATACTTGTATACTTCATATTTATACTTTTTGACGCAAGGTATAAAGAAGCTTGTGCGGTAGACAGAGCAGCATTTAATATAAAATAGATGGGATAGTTTTGTCATTTCTCTTTACTATCTATTTTTCTTTTCTTTTCTTGCCAATTTACAGGATTTTCTTTTCGTGTTTGGGGATGAAAATTCCGTGTTACCGATCTGGGAATTTTTTATTGAGAAATTTTACTTTTCCTCGTTGTTTTATTATTTTTATTTCCACTGTTTTTTTCAAATATGTTTAAACAGGACTTAAGATTATAAAATTAGCCAGATTATTGCTTAAAAATAGATCCGGGCTTATAGCTGTGGTTCAGTCGCCACACACCAACATGGTTTCAGGGAAGCATATAGCACCACAATGGCTTTGCATTCGATAGTTACTCAGATCGCTAATGGCCCTAATCAAATAGACCGTGTCAAGGCACAAAAGTGACTGCGATGGACCTATTCAAGTCATTTGACACGGTTGATCATTCGCTATTGATTAATTATATCAAGAGCTCCTCCCTTCGCAACGATATCAAAAGCTGGTTTGCCAACTATCTCAACGGTCTGAAAGCGTTTTGTGGAGTTCAGAGGTAAAAAATCCAGTTACCATAATATTAAAATGGGTATGCCTCAAGGAGGGGTACTGTCAGCAATACTCTTCAACATTTATATCGTCAAAATTCCTACGGCACCTCAGGTAGTGTCTTTGGTGTCATAACCCTATGACAGCACCATCATATCATCCGGTGTAAACATCCTTGACATAAGTGGCAAAATAACCCAAAACCTGGTCACTATTACAGACTTTCTGAAAGAATGTAACTTGAAGTTATCGTCTTCAAAACCATCGGTGTCAGTTTTCATTTCTTGGACTAAACAGGCAAGGATGCAGTTAGATATCTATGTATGTCGAAGGCAGACGTATGCCTACGCCCAAAAACCACAAAATCCTAAGTGTAGTCTTTGACATCCGCCTTCACTTCTCATCGCACGCCACCTATTAAAAAAAAAAAAAAAAAACTGAAATCCCAGAACAATGTCCTGAGAGCTCTCTAAGGCACCTCCTAGGGCATGAACAAAGAGATCATAAGTGACATATTAGGCTTTTGGTCGTTTCTCTCCTAAACTACGCTACCTAAATAAGGATCTCGTTGCTTAGTGACACTCAATGGCGAGCATTGCAAACGACAAAAATCAATATTGTTGTGATTCGATCGTTTTCCTTCCATATTGTCTTCTCAGCTTCAGTTTATATTCTCTGCAGCTACTCCTGTTCTACATCATCAACTCTGCTAACTTCACTTTTCCGTTTCCATTATTAAAACATCAACATCTCATGATTTTTAATATCACAAACAACTATTCCCATAAAAAAAACTCCCAAATTTTCTGATTTTCTATCGTGAATGTTTCCCGTAATAAATTTTTTGGCAACGAATTCACAAACTTCTAAAATGTGGCAACGCCAATATTTACTCCCACAAATTATTTCACAAAATATATTCACAACAAGTGTCAATGCGAATGAGATGGGAACATGTAAGTTGTAATTTGTATTTCAAGTTAATACACTATTGAATTGGTATCAATTCGGTATTTTGTGTAGAACCACTTCGCAACCTCCTTCTTTTCGCCAAGATATGGCCGCATGATCCACTGAGGACACAAAACCTTTCAAATCTTGTTAAAACATCTGTTAACAACTTCACTGAATGTGGATTACATAAAACCGACATCGATTTATCTGGACACTCCCATTTCGTAGCTCTGCCTTCCCCAAAAGTTCTCAAAATGCCGACCATTTACACTACGGGAAGCACCGTGAACATCTTACCGCCCGGAGGCAAGTTTTCCTATAAAAGTATGTATCAAAGGTATAGGAATTCATCTTTATTCAACCTATTATATTGCTGGAATATGTAAAGAACATTTGGTTTAAAGATAAACACACAGATCTGTATTATTTTTACTTTTTCTCCGTTAACAATAGCGGATCCGATTCATCGTGTATATATCTCCATTTTTTCAAAATATGTATAATTTCTTTTTACAAGTCAGGGCTCCCAGATTTCTGTCGAGTCGCATCCCCATTATGAAAATTACCATCCCCGAAATTCCCCAAAAATCAATGTGTATATATCGTCCCCAAAACTCTCCACTAAAAAACATAATACTACTTCAATTTCAATTCTTCTATTGGACTGTAGTTCATTACCGATGGTCATACGTTGGCAACTTGTAAGTGATTTTGTATTATGTATATAAATTGCTAAAAGCTTTCCTATCTTCAAAATATAAAATCGAAATCAGTTAAGAGTATGTATGAAATAATTTGCAGTTATTTTATTTCGTTTCCAGCCTATTTATTCGCTTTCAGCCTATTTATAATGGAAATGCTTCAACTAAAAAGTTGTAAAAATCAGTTACGTGTTGTCAACATATGACCATCGATCTGGTGTATATATAAGTATATATTTGTGTGTGTATTTGTACCATATTAGTTAAGCTGATTAATAAAATCGAAAGTTTAAAGTCCAAATCTGCTTTAAAGTTAAAAAATTTCGCCATTTCTGGAGATGTATCAAAAGTGACAACAATTCCATTATTTTTAAAATGTGTACTAATTGGAAATTCGTTGCAAAACGTATTAAATTTGTATGAAAAATTATTTAAATGTTTCTATAGAAATTTCAAAATGAAAAAAAAACGTTTGTATTTACAAAATCTGGCCCTAAGTCTCAACACAGAGATTCGAGCAATTCGTACTGCATTTTGTTTCTAGTTTTTGTATTTCTTTAAGCGCAATATAGTGAAATTTAAATAGTCCAAGAAATAAATAAAAATATACAAAGCAAAATAAAAATCCCCTCAAAATCTTCTAAAATCCCTAAAGCATAAAAATGATCCCCAATGAATTCCCCAATCTCCAAATCAAATTTCTTATCCCCATTTCGAAAAGAAAATACCCGATTTGGGGATAAATCCCCTAATCTGACAATACTGTTACAAGTACGCAAATTAGTTATAAAGCAGTAAGAAATAATTCACAGTAGAAACTTGTACTCCCACGTTAATTCACAATAAAACTTTTACTCTCAAAATATTCGCGATGTACATATATTTGCTCCCATGGTGAAATAAGTATACAGGTGACCCCATAAGGGAAACAAATACAACAATACATAAAAAAAATAGATGATGCTTGTCAAAAATATATACGTGCTGGATGTGGATAATGCACAAAACTAGCAGAGCAAAAAATAATCAGCTGACGTTATGCTGCCACCTGTATACTTATTTCACCATGTTTCCTCCCAAACAACTTATTCCCATAACATTTGCGGTAGTGGTGATTCGTAACATTTCCCCTTTAATTGTTTTATTTTTATATACAGACTTTATGTATACAACAATACTTTATAATCTTGCCAAAAAATTGACAAGCGAAATTCTTCTTTCAAATTAAACAAATAATTAAATATAAAGAAGAAGAAAAAAGTGAAAGAAACCGAAAAAAATACATAAAACCTCAAGGTTATTTAAACTGTTTTTTTTAAATTAAATAAATATAACTAAACTATACATATACAGCTAATTTAGAATAAATTTTGTATAAAAATAAAACAAACAAACAAATAACTAATCTAAATTTAAAATAATAAAAAATGAGTTCAAAGAACGCACGTGTCACAAATAATAACAGAAAAAAAACAAAACTGCAAAAAAACCACGTTTATGTTGAAATTACCCACAACATTTATACCATCCATCTACAACACATGCAACAGGTTGTCAATTGAACTATTGTTCCAATAAAATTATTAAACGAAATATATTTTTGAATAAAATCATTCAAATAAAAATTTTTTCGAATAAAATTAAAAAAAAAAGTTGCCAGACAATTTCAATAAGTATTATTCGAATACAATTTTTTCGTATAATTAAATGATTAAATATGTATTAAATTTTATATTGTTCTCCTTAAAAAATACCTTGATTTGTGTCTCGTTTCTGTATCTAATGTGAAAGTTTCTCGCATCGAAAAATTTATTATCATTCTGTGAAAAACAGGATGAGTGAGAAAAAAATTAATACTTTAGTATTTTTATTAGGTTTGCAGGGTGATTCATATAATAATTCAATTAATATTCTATGAATCATCCTACAAAAAAATCGGATGACAAGTATAATTATTAATTTTTTCTCGATGTGAGAACTTCTCACAAGCTACAGAAACTAGGCATTGTTGTTCTCTTATTTTCCCTGACGCGAATAACCAACTATTCCCATGTATATTTCCCCTAAAAAATTTTTTGGAAGTGAATTTACAAACTTAAAAAATTGGCATCGTCAATCTTTAGACCCCCACGAACTATTTCACAAAATAAATTCACAACAATGGGAACGAGAAGAGAACATGTAAGTTGTAATTTATTTACTTTTGAAGGAGCGAGCGCAAGTCTGTTATACAACCTATGCCCCACTTTGTATTCGATATATTGTGTAGAAACATTTCACAATGTCCTTCTTATCGTCAAGAGATTGCCACACAATCCACTGAGGACACAAGACCCTTTGAAATAAATATTGTTAAAACTTTTTTTTATCACTTCACTGAATGTGGATTATGCCAAACCGACATCGATTTCTCTGCCCACTCAATTTTATTAGCTGCCTTCCGCCAAAATCCGAAAGTGTTAGTAATTTTCATTACGTGAGGTACCGCGAACATCTTACCTCTAGGAGGTAAGTTTTCCTCTAAGACGCTCATTTGGGAATGTTGTGAATTGTAATATGTATATTACCCCCCCAAGCAACTTACATATGTATATTCAACCCTATCGCGACTAATTATTCCCCTGAAAAAAACAACATTTTCTGATTTTCTATCGTGAATGTTTCCCATAACAAATGTTTTGGGAGCGAATTCATAAACCTAAAAAAATTTGGCATCTCCAATGTTTACTACCGTGAATTAAAAAAAAAATTCACAATAAATGCCAATAGGAACGACAAGGGAAGATGTAATTTGTACTTTGTATTTAAGTTAAGACTATTGAATTACTATTTTATTTTAATAAGGGATCGCAAGTGTTAATAAAGAGCAAATCAATTGTCTGGTAAAAGTGCCAGCCATTTTCATTATGTGAGTTACCGCAAACATCTTACCGCTAGCAGCCAAATTTTCCTCTAACACGCTCAACAGGTATCGGAATCCATCTTTATTCAACCTGTAATACTATGGAATCTGTAAAGAACATTTGATTTAGAGAAAAACGCACTCAAATCTGTATTATTTTTTACTTTATCTTCGTTAACGATAGCCGATCCGATTAATCGCGTATGTATGTATCTGTGCTGCAATCTCTATGGATTGGTTTTCCTCTTCCAGCACCAAAAAAAAAACAGTTCAACGCTATTAATTTTTTCAAAATGTATACATTTTTCCTTTCACAAGTAATGTACGCAAATTATTTATAAAGTCCCGACAAAAAGTTCACAATAGAAACTATTACTCCCAAATAATTCACAATAGAAAATTTTACTCCCAAAATATTTGCGATCGCGAGACCGATTTGTTCGGAGTGGTAATGTAGGTTTGCTCCTAAACAACTTATTCCCATAACATTCGCTATAGGGGTGAATTTATAATTTGTTGATACTTTTGTGCTGAACTGCATTTGTTTATATACGAACATATGTATGTACATGCTTATATGTATTACATACATATGTATGTATGTTAGTAATAATTAGTAATAATATTAATTTGTTGTTATGTGTAAAGCAACAATTAAAAATAGTTTCGAGACTGATTGCTGATTTCGTTTGATAATTACATTTTGTTTTAATATTATTATTGTTTCTTTTATTATGCAAGTCAAGTTTTGTTTACAACGTGTTCCAGTACCGTAATCGGGGTTTGGCGGTAAAATATAGCAGTTTCATTATTTTTCAAATAGAAATGTGACAAAATACTGTGGATGGTAAAGTTATATGAACAACATTGGCGTAGATGGAAATTTTTCTGGGGTGGGGGGCTAAAGCCCATATTTGACCCTAAATTTCGCTTATATTATCAAAATTACTCAAATATTTTGAATTTCTAGGGGGGGCTAGAGCGTTTCTGGGGATGGCTTAGCACCCCCCCCCCCCTAAGGGCCTAGCTACGCCAATGATGAACAATAATGTTTGTTAGAATATATATCATAATTTGACATTCAGTTAAAAAACTAGCAATACTAAAATTAAAGCTGCGACCAAGCCATTAACGGTATACAATATATTCCGATCGGACTTAAAATGGCGATGCAATATAAAAAAAAAACTAAATGGGATAAGGCCAAGTTTTGATTTATTGGCAAATGAAAAAGTTCGATTCAATTTCGGCATTAAAAAAAAATCGATTTTGCTAGCAATCATCTAATATATAGTACGTATATATAATGTTATGATCAAATTATATACATATCGTTACCTAAAACGTAAACGGCCCTATCTAACATTTTGAAAATTGTTCAGGAGAAGCAAAAAACATGTTGAAATTAAAAATATTGAAATTTTCAATGCGAATTTCTCCAATATAATAAAAACCTCCCCGAAGAGTTCATATCAGCATGAATTTTTTTATATATTTGTAATATTTTAAGAGTTATGTTAGTTAGAGCTTTTTCTGAAACCAAAAGTCTTATCTTCACTGAAAGTGTATGAAATGTTATGTTTTAATATTAAAAATAGATTTTTAAGCCGTGGCCACTTTGACAGCAAATACTAAAAGTGAAATAATGTATCAGAAAACATACCAGCAAAAAAATTGCTTCAAATAAAGCAGGTTTTTACTATGAGAGAATAAAAGTAGTGCTTACAAACCTGCTGATATCGCAGCTGATTTTTGTATGGCGAGTTCCCGGTTTGGAGTACTACATATTTGATACAAAAAGCGCTTTTAAAGCGCTGAAAATCATCACCATTTTCAGCATTAAAACTGTAGGTATATGGAACTTGCTCGCTTAAAAACCTGCATTATATCAGCAGTGAAAAATCTTTTTTTTTGTATAGTTTCTTTCATATACATTCACTGCTCTGTAATAAGCTCTTCTTTTAAAGCGTATTATTATGCGCTTTATTGCCATAGTGCTTTAAAAAACATGAAAATTTTTACTGGGATGTAGTGTAGTTTTGACATTGCGCTCTATCTTGCAAACCGTCATAGGCAGGCAGTTGAAATTTTCACATGGTTTGTTTCACTATGGCCGCTATAAATACCAAAAATTAAATAAAACCTAACATTTAAAGGATGTCCTAAAGCAAGTAGTGTAATTTTGACATTGGGCTGTATCTTGTGAACTATATTAGCTATAGCCTTGAAATTCTCCAAAAGTGGCTCGTCCTCCATAAAAAATAAAAAAGTTGACTCAGTCAGCCCCTAGGCTCAAAGATTAGTTGAACAAAAATTCCTGAAATATTTTTTTAAAATTTTTTGTCACGCCTCTGGATACCGCCCTTTTTATTATTTTTTGTACACTTTGTTGCCATTTATGGCAACATAAATATATTGCATATCGTTATTCATGGCTTGACTATGGCTTCATATTTTCCTGTGGTGACTTTTTAATCCGCCATCAAATTCTGGGCGCCACTTATGCTATCTCGGATCCTTCCCCTCTTATCTTTTTGCATGTGGCAAGAAAGCCTTTCTAAAACTTAGTATATCTAGTTTTTAATATACCCACTTTTATGCCACGCCCCAATAGTGAGCCCCTTTTTTTATTTTGACATATGAGAGGCTTAGTGCAATAACTCGATATGCCACAAAAACAAAATATGAAATAAATCGCCTTTTAATTTTAGACAATATTTAAAATTGTATGGTTTTTGGAATTTTCTACTTTAAATACGCAGCATAATTAGTTGCAAAGCACTAGAATTTATCCAAAAAATTTTCTAGGATGCAAAGCTATGAGCACATAGCAAGCAAGGAAATGAGCACATAAAACCAATTTTGGATATCATGTGTCT
This sequence comes from Panzeria rudis, assembly GCA_956483635.1. Classification (NCBI taxonomy): domain Eukaryota; kingdom Metazoa; phylum Arthropoda; class Insecta; order Diptera; family Tachinidae; genus Panzeria; species Panzeria rudis. The sequence continues at coordinate 15,985,511 of OY101448.1, read as the reverse complement.
TACCGAGTTATTGCACTAAGCCCTTCATATATATTGCATTTAAGCCAGATCGATCAATATATAAAAGAAAACAAATTTGCACCAGTCACACCTTAGAATGAAAGGTATATCAATAACGTTTCTTGAACTTTAAACAAAAATATTTTGCCACGCTACAAAGTACAGCACTTTACTGGTTTTTTATTTACGCCAAGCGATGTAATCACCGCTATCGCGAATGTTATGGGAATAAGTTGTTTGGGAGTAAACGTGTATTCCCATCCCCAACAAATTGGTATCGCGAATTTTTTGGGAGTAAAAAGTCTATTGTGAATATCATGGGAGTAACAATTTCTATTTTGAATTGTTTGTTTTGATTTATAAATAGTTTGCGTGCTTATAAAAGAAAAGTCTATTTTGTGAAGAAAAGTGTTAATTTAAAATGAATAGTGTTTATTTGCGTTTCCTGATTTTGGCAGAAGAAAATCAATCCACGGAACGATTGCAGCGAAGACATATACGCCATGAATCAGATCCGCTATCGTTAACGGAGACAAGGTAAAAGTCCTAAAGATTTAAATGTGTTTGTCTCTAAATCAAATGTTTTTGGAATATTCAGGAATATTATAGAATTAACAAAGATGCTTTCCAATTCCTACTGAACGTGTTGGAAGAAAACTTGCCTCCTAGAGGTAAAATGTTCGCGGTACCCACCGTAGTGAAATTGGCTAGCACCTTGAGATTTTTTGGCGGAAGGCAGCTACCAAAAAGGGGGTGGGCAGACAAATCGATGTCGGCTTAGCACAATCTACATTTAGTGAAGTGCTAGCAGAAGTTTTAGTGACATTAGAAAAAGTTTTGTGCCCCCAGTGGATTGTGTGGCCATCTCTTGATGAAAAGAAAGAGATTTCACCATACTCTGACTGCGCGGACATGGCTTCCACCAAGCAAGTACTTTGATCTTTATTAATACTCCTTCAATAAAATAAGTTTAATAAAGTTGGACATTTAAAAACAAATATGTAGCAACTTACATGTGTATTTCTTGTTCCCAATAAAAATTTTTGTGAATTAATTTTGTAAAATAGTTGTTGGGAGTAAATAATCGCGATGTCATATTTTTTATGTTTGTGAATGCATTCACAAAAAATTTCTATGGGAACATTCACGATAGCAAATCATAAAATTTGGGAGTTTTGTCTTGGGAACGTTCATTCGCGATAGGGGTGAATATGTGTGAGTAAAGGAAACATTAACTTAATTATGGGGCGTGACATAAAAGTTAGTATGTTAAAAGGTAGTAGGGGAAGTATCCGAGATGTCATAAGTGGTGCCCAGAACTCGATGTCGGATTAAAAAGTCACCAGAGCCAAAAACTAAGTGATAGTCAAGCTATAAACAATGATATGAGATATGATAAGATCAGACTTTAAATGGTGGTGCTATATGTAAAACACAAAAATGCTATATTTTGAGGCGTAGCAAAAAAAAATTTTTTTTCATTCTACGATGTAATTTTTTATTTCATTTTATTTGACCTGGTTTGATGTAGTATGTATTTAAAAAAGAAAAGGGGCTTACTTTTGGGGCATGGCATAAAAGCGAAAATATTAAAATATAGACATACTAAGTTTCAAGAGAGCTTTCTTGTCACGTGCGAAAAAATTTAATTTGGGGGGAAGGATCCGAGATATCATAAGTGGCGCCCTGAATTTGATGTCGGATTAAAAATTTACCGATCAGCTCTTTTCCGTGTTAAATTTTCTCAATAAAATCGTCATTTTAGTTCCGGGAACTCAGATTTTTTTTGTGGTTATGTATTTTGATGAAATACATCTGAATTTATAAAAAAATTTCGATTTAAATTTGTTTGCTAGTTAGAGCGGTTTGCGTTTCAGCTAACATACATATATATCGAGCCATAACCGCCAAAAAGGCGTAAGTGCCAATCGATTACAGTGTCACTTTCCGTCTTTTTTTTAGCGGTTATGGCTCGATATATTTATTTTCAAATTCAAAACTACACGTAGACACATATTAATAAAAATATATCACTTAAACGAAATTTGTCGTTTTGTTATCACAGTTTATCTCATTAATGTCATATAAGAAAACGATATCTTTTTTTTTCTGACATACTGATTAAATAAACCAATATACATGTGTACATACATGTATACATACATATTTACATACATGTATACATATGTACATTTGAATTTACGTAGACTCATACTTATCGTTACCTTAATATGAAAAGGTACTAACTCATTTTTTTTTTCAAATCTATTTTTGTTGCATATTTCTATTGAAATATGCAAAAAAGACTCGATTGCAAAAAAAATGAGTTAGGGCATTTCTTTGTTACGATGACAATATGTATGATGTGTGTATTTTCACAAGTAATTTCAAAACAAATTTCTAAATAATTTTATAGCCAAACACTGGGCTTAAATTCGTTTGTGTTGCCATTTATAGGGGAGTGCGGCTATAACCAACTACACGGGACCCGGGCAATTTTGTACGTTATAGGCCAAGTTCGTTATAACAGGAGTAAATAATTTTTCTTCCCAGAAAAATAAAAAATTTCCATGCAGTTTTAATTATAGGACTTGAAAAACAGTTCGTTATAAGCGAAAATTCGATATAACCGGAGATCACTGTAAGCGTACTTATTTCTATAAAATATTAATGCAAAACTGTTGGGACCGGAGAAGTAGTTCGTTGTACGCGATAATTCGTTATATCCGGCGTTTGTTATAACCGAACTCCATTGTATATTTATTTGAATAATATTTTTATGCACAATTACATATGTGTTGCTAAAGGTGCCTGCCGCTTCGCGTGCTTAAACTTCATTTTATGGCTATAAGGTGTCCGTAGAATATAATGTAAAGTTCTTTTAATATTTCTTCAATTCACAACTTGTTGTAAGTGTTGTAGATTGTAAAAATGTTGTTGGTAATTTCGATATAAACATGTTTCTAAACAAATGTTTATTTGGAAATTACTAACAACATTTATACGATCTACAACATATACAACAAGTTGTGAATTGGCCAATTGCTTAAAACTCCCGTTATACAAAAAAAACAGTGTTACATAAGGCGAATTCAGTACCAGATATCCTTATTAGCGCCGATAAAAATTCCAAAAGTTAGTGTTTTATGTTCTACATCGATTACATACTGCTTACATCACCATTAAAATTTTCCAAAACTATTTCATATATGTATAGACACGCCCTCCTTTTCAAGTTTTATTATACATTTGTATAGATATTTGCACATCTACGAAAATAATCATATAAAATTATTGTTAGATCTATTTAATTTTCTAATTTAACAAACTTAACTCATGCTGATAAGATAAATGGCATTTTTATAGAAAAATGTCGCTTTGCAACAAACAAATTTGTTTAGAATAAAACGATTTTAATTCAATTTTTCTGTTTATTTTTGCCTGCGAATAAATATTTTTTGTTGCTGCCATTTTTTATTTGCTTTAATCTAACCATGACCTACAATAAATGAAATGCTTTTGTATATATTTTTTTACATTTCATTGAAAATGTTTACATATTTCTTAGGGTAACAATATTTTTTTATATTTTACTGTTTTAGAATTAATTGCTTTACTAAAAAATTAAAAAAAATTTTTTTGGTTTTAAGCTCACGTGACTTTTTAAGAAAAAAATCACAGATTTAAATAAATATTTTTCTTGTAGGCACTTAAATTTCTACGCAAATTAACAAGAAAATAATAAGTTATTACTTGTCTCTGCTTCTTATACCTCCCAAGATTTTGTTGCAAATTGCATTTTATTGTCAGAGTAACCCACAACAAATTTAGAGAGCCCAATTTAGTAGTTGTGCATATATAGGGAAACTTATAAATACATATAAATACTTTTTATGGGGATTCCTGGCAATTTGTTGTAAACTAAATCCGCACAAAAACATAAATGTGAATATAAGGCCAAGTTCCTATCGAAAAATTTCGGCCGTAAAAAGTACTGAGTTCAAAATAAGGACCAAGTTCTTAATAGATACAATACCATCTCATTTCTAGGCAACCTGTTAGCTTGGCAACATTTTCCCATAATTCTTTCCCATATTAACGACCATTTTCACAATGTACGATTAAAAGTTAACGTAGACTTTAACGGCAATTTCGGCATATAAAACTTCTCGTTAAAGTCCACGTAAACTCTTAATCATACATTGTGAAAAGTACCGTAAGCCTGGTACTGTGTTAAAATTTGTGAAAAATGTTGGGCAACATTGATTATTTCATGCGAAAAATTTCACATGTACGTTTGCTATAATCTTCATATGTTTGCTGTTAATTCCATGCGAAAAAAGTGCCACTCATATTATTTCTCATGAAAACTTAAAATGTTGCCAATACATTTCATATGTTTTCATTAAGAAAAACGTAGTACTACTCAAGGCGAATTCATTTATGTGGCAGCGCCACGGCAACGCATACAACAATACAACATACATTTTGTTTTTGTTAGGTGTACGTACGGTCGATGTCAAAATTATCTGATTTGTTTTGATTACGTTTTAATTTTTTTTCGACGCATTCTTTCTTTATTTGTTTAGGAAATAAATTATTTTCTAATAAATTTTATAAAATGTTGGAAAATATGTAACAAAAAATAAAAAAAAAATCTTCATGAAATGAAAGTTAAATGGATTCCGCAATATTCACCCCTATCGCGAATTACTATTCTCATGAAAAAACTACAAAACTAGTAAAACTAGTATTGCCATACAAAATACTGGTTTTAAACTCCTAAAGTATACTTTGTTTTAACTATGATTATAGGCCAATATGTATTTAATAAAATGTTTTTTCTCTTAAAAAAATTTTCAAACTCATGTACATATTTACTTAACACAATTTTATCACACTAATAAAATTTAGTAAAATTTAAATAGTTGGATGTCTCTTATTATAAATACGTAAACTTGTATTTGTTTGTTCTTAAAAAAGAAAAACAATAAAATTGCATGAAAACAATTAAAAACTAAAATTGACCATTAACAAACCTTATCATAGATCTAGACCAGCTAAAAAGTTGCCCTTTTTGAATGATGACGCGGAAAATACTGAATCAGAAGACGAAGATTTCTGTACCGATGATTCGGATGACAATTATGGCGGGCGGCATCGTAAAAATCTTAAAATTGCAAATAAACAAATATCATCATCATCATCATCCTCTTCGTCATCATCATCCTCATGCTCGTCAACAACGTCAACTCATTCTGATAAACATCAGCATAACCACCACAATCATCATCATCATGTGGGATATGGTATAAAACGTAAAAGGATTGAAACCATACCGGTTGATTTGGAGAATGATGATGCCTGCAGTGAAGATGCATTCATACGCAAAATAGCCAGTGCTGCCAATACAAATACAAATGTATCGGTTGAAAGTGCAACGGCAACAATAACAGCAAATGTGAGTGTTGCCAACAAACGACCGGTACAGCTTCAGGTACAAGCACATTCTCACAACTCTCTAGTAGCTGCGCCAGCAACCACAAAGTAAGATAATTTTTTTTTAAACAATGTACATACTTACATAATATTCTTATTCTCTATTTATGTAAAGAACATCTTAAATGTATTTGACAAATTTTGTAATAAAATTTGAACTATCTTGTTTTGAAATTATTAGGACTCTGTGTACATTCATATACTATGCTTAGTGTTTGTCTACCAAAGCCAAAATTTTATCCCCTGTTTAAATTAACTCCCAATTTTTTGTACATACATACTTACATACATAATATTATGTACATACTATATGATGTAAATATAAAACTTGTTTATAACTTTGAAAATAAACACTTCTTTTTATGTTACTTCTCAAAATCATGCCCATTTTTTTCATAATCACTTATTTGTTTTTAATTTATAAATATACATTTCTTTCTAAATATTTATTATACATATGTACAGTGGTACAGAAAAGTCTACATACCCCTTCAGTAATAAAAAAAAATGCTGATTTTGCCAAAAAGGATAACTAAAAATATCACTTCTTGTAACAATGTTTACTTTTCGTCAAAATCACCAAACATTTTGTTATATTAAGGAGATACGTATACTTTTCTGTGCCACTATCCGTGTACGTTTTTGGTTTTTTTTGTTAAATATTAATAATTTTTTATATTTATTTTAATTCACAGATTTATTGCCGCCAGCACTAGGGGAATGACCAGAGTGGCACACAAAAGGCAGCCGGCAACACCGCCTAACAGTGTTTCCACCTCCTCAAATGGTCGAGTACAATTAGAAATTGTTTCACAACCAGAACAGCAGCACAGAGCCAGGTAATTTGCTAAGAACTGGGACCAAATTATGGCATTCGATATCGATCGAAATTTCAATAGATTTTAAATAGAAATTTTATTCGATATCGAATGCCGTAATTTGTCCACTGCTTTAAAATAATAAAATATTTATATGCTCTTCTTCTTTTTCTTGTTTTTTAGATACCAAACCGAAGGAAGCCGTGGTGCTGTCAAGGATCGCAGTGGCAATGGCTTTCCTATAGTTAGGTTAGTGGGCTATAGTAAGCCCACTACGTTACAAGTATTTATTGGCACGGATATTGGCCGTGTGGCTCCCCATATGTTTTACCAAGCCTGCAAAGTTGCCGGGAAAAATTCCACTCAATGCAACGAGAAGAAAGTTGATGGCACTGTTGTAATTGAAATTGATTTTAAACCCGAACAGGACATGATTGTAACATGCGATTGCGTGGGAATTTTAAAGGTAAGTTAGATAAAATCTCATGGAGCTATTCATAATAAAAAAAAAAAAACATGAAGTATAAAGTTCATTCACAATACATTTACTAAAATCTGGGTAATATGCTGCTAAATTCTTTTTAACAAACTGCTAAGCAACAGAGAGCGAGAGGGAGAGAGAAGTTTTCACACCGAATAAATATTAATAATTATGCTAGTTGCATGTATGAATAATCGCCCTTATCGTGTTTGACGTTTTTGTGGCGAAAATCAGGCGTTTTGTACTAGATTAAAGAAAAATTTTGTTTATTTTCTTTAATCTACTACAAATTGTCAATATGTTTATTGCTATTTGAATCAATCTGCAAACTTAATGAAATTCCCCCTTATCGTGGGTGGCGTTTTTGTGGAGAAAATCAGGCGTTTGTAGATTAAAGAAAAATGTCGCTTATTTTCTTTAATCTACTACAAACTGTCGAATTTGAAGCCGAAAAACGCCAACCACGATAAGGCCCATTATAAAAAATATAAAAAGTCAAGCGAATCAATGTTAGAAGGTTACTGCTCGGCAACAACAAAAACAACAGGCATTTTTGGTGTACGATGAATGTCAGACTCCATATAAAATATGAAACAAATATGTACACTAAACAACAACACTTTTCATATCACCGTAGTAGAGAAGTCTAGCGACTTTGTGGAGCCGGATAAATGCACGTTTTTGAACTACAATAAAGCCAACTGGCATTGTTTCATTCTCTACGTCACCTCACCTCTTGTACCAAGAAGCGGGAGAAAGCCTCGATACTCACTATTCTTAGACAGACAAGCGTTTTATCCGAGCAGAAAGAATACCCAACATCCATGGTCTATTGTGAAAAGTGTAACTGGACAAATAATCAAAAGAATTTCGCAGCTATTGGCCTTAACAAATCACAATATTCAGCCGACAATTTGTCGAACACGCCATCTCGTATAACCGGTCCAAAAGAGCTTTAATCCAGAGAGCCAAGAGTCTCAAATACGAGTCTGAGCCCCACTACTTAACCTAAAGTTAAGTTGAGAGCATAATCTCCGTAGCTAAACCCTCTAAAGCGTTTGGACCTGACGGCATCTCGATGTTGATGTTGAAAAAACTCGGCAAATTAGCACTGGGGTATCTTATTCGTATTCTAGAGCTTTTGATATGCCAACTGGCCATTCCAGATGTAAAATGTTGCGAAAATCTTCCCTGTTCTGAAACCTGACAAACCCGCTACCCAAATCGTCAAATTTCCTTGCTATCACACGTAGCAAAGGTTTTAGAAACTCTACTGCGGTCATCACTGAAGGAGCATTTTCCATTCGCCATACACCAACATAGATTCAGGAAAGCCCCTAGCACGACGATGGCTTTGCATTTTATAGCTACATAGATTGCTAATGTCCTAAATCCACATAGACCCTGTCAACTATCTCAATGGAAGGCAAGCTACCGCAAGATGAAATTGGGTGTGCGAAATTAAATTAAATTAAATTGCTAACTAATAAAAAAGGAGGAGTACGGTCACCTATACTCTTCAATATTTATCATGCTCAAATACCCACCATTCAGGAAGTCTCGCTGGTGTCATATGCCGATGACTGCACATATCATCCGGTATAAACATTCCTGACATAAGTACCAAAATAACCCATTACCTGGCCACCATTACAGATTTCCTGAAAAAACGTGTCTTGAAACTATCACCCACAAAGTCGTCGGTGTAGTCTTTGACAGCCTCCTTCGCTTTCCATCGCACACCATCTATATTAATCAAACAGTGAAATTAGGATGAGTCAAAAAAAAAATAATAATTTTGTATTATTATTAGGTTTGCAGGGTGATTCATATAATAATTCAACTAATATTCTATGATCCGCCCTACAAAAAATCGAATGACAAGTATAATTATTAAGTTTTTCTCGATGTAAGAACTTCTCACAAGTTACGGAAAAGAGGCATGCATCAAAAATACAAACGGAGAAAATGAGCAAAAAATAAACAGCTGATCCATAGAGATCACCTGTTATGAATTCGCCTTACGTGGTACAAGAGCAGGGCTATGGCGATTTGAATTCGCCACTGTCATCACCTTGTTATGAATTCTCCTTGCATTTAACATTAGTATTTACATTTATTCATTTAACAAAAAGAAATTGGTATCAATTTATTGGTAATTTATAAAAAAAATCAAAGTTATCTCATCGTGAATTTCTTTTATGCTTTCAGGAACGCAATGTCGATGTTGAACATCGCTTCCCTGAACATCTAACACAAAAGAATAAAAAGAAATCAACACGTTGCCGTATGGTCTTTCGCACACAATTAACACATGATGATGGTACCGTCGAAGCTCTACAAGTCTGTTCAAATCCCATAATATGCAGTATGTTTTAACATTTTTAATATAATCTAAAATCATGTATTAATTTAAGCACTATCATGTTTGTTTGTTTGTTTGTTTGTTAGCTCAACCACCGGGTGTACCAGAAATATGCAAAAAATCCCTTAACTCTTGCCCAGTAGATGGTGGTCTAGAATTATTTATTATCGGTAAGAATTTTCTCAAAGATACGCATGTGATATTTCAAGAAACCTACGAAAGTCTCAATGGCAACAATGATGATGATCTGAAAGTAGCAACAGCAGCAACAAATGATATGTCCATCATTGGAGCAGCATTATGGGAGCAAACAGTGTTGCCAGACAAAGAATATTTACAACAAGTAAGTATTTTCGAAAAGAAAAATAAAATAATGATTGTTATCATCTTTTAACAATACATAATTTTCGTTATATACTATAGACCCATTTGATATGCACTGTGCCACCGTATATACATCAAAATATATTGAAACCCATCACCGTACAAGTGGCCATTATTTCGAGCGGCAAAAAAAGTGAACCTCACACCTTTGTTTATACGCCAAAGGGCACCTATACACCATTAGCGGCTGCAACTACGTTAAGTAGTACAAATACAATACACAGTAGCTTAACATCGGTCCAAGGTATTTATTTTTGTTTAAACTTACTTTTTAATTCTTTGCATATCCAAACTACTCCTTAATTAAACGAGGATGCAGATAAAAAAAAAAAACAAAAAAACAAAAAACAAAAAAACAATATCGAATTTTTTAGTCGCACTTCGTCGTTTCGTATTCTAATAATATAATTCGTTGCTAAATTTTTCATTATTTTTGTATTTGAAAACATTGTTGCGGCGAATAATCAATTACAGATACTTACATATCTTAAAATTTAAAACTTGAAATATTAAAAAAAAGACATTCAATATAAAACAATTCATTATTGTTTCGTTAAATCTTCGCAACTTTTTTTTTTATAAGATTTCTATTCTCACGATCACGTACCAATCATCTCCCTCAATCAATTTCTTGTCAATAGAACATTTCCTGGGAAATATGTTGATTTTGTTTGTAACTTTTTCGTTGCTGTCGTCATCGTTTTCTTGCACACAAACTTGCTACAGCTTCAATTTAGAACTTATGTATAAATTATTCCAGTTTGTGGGTCAAAGAATTTTGACTTAACATTATTTACATATGAAATAAGCGAAAAAAGACAAATATTCAAATCTTAATGGCGAAATAAATACATTAGAAAAACTACTGGAGTTTAATATTTACGTCAACGTATGACTTGCATTGTAATAGACGCGTGTAAAAATTTTATCTATGAGTAATTTAATAAATTAATTATTAACACAATAGGGCATTAAGATCGCATATTAATAAATTGTATAAAATCAGCAACGTTTGTGTACAAAATCTTCTAGCTAATTAATCTCTTATGAAATCTTCTTGTTTTTTGTATATAAATATAACGAGACAACAATATTTTAATTATTCATTGAACTAGTTATAGTTATTATAACTAATAGCTTTTACATAAAACGAAACAATAACAATTATTGAAAAATCAATTAAAAACAACGTCAAATATTGATTGATACGCTCTTAATGAGTGCGCCTTGTTGTTGTTCCAAACTTACAAGCAGATACAACTTGTTTAGTTTACAGCATTTATAGATGCAAGAATTAGAAAACAAGAACAAATATTTGTTATTTTTATATTAAAAATTTTAAATTTATACTATTTTTTGCGAGGACTACAATTTTTTCTTTGGCTTTAATAAGAATACGTATATAGAAATCTGTTTTCAATAACACTATACAACACTATACAACACAAACAATAAAACATGATTCTAAGGAATGATTCTGGTAGAGGGCGGCAAAATAATATACAGTGAAACCTTTCCTAAGACACACCTCCCATAACTGGACAAACTTTTTAGCGTTAAAGTTGAGTTTGGAGCTTTGGTGTCTTTGAAGACCTATAATAGAAGTTTATAATAAATATTTTTGTAGAATACTTCAGTCCGCTACATCGCCGCTGAAGGGAACATTTTCCCCACTTTTTCAATAAATGCACAAAAAGACCCATACAGCGAAGAGTTCGAGATTTAAAATGCTCCACAAAACTTTTCTTCGTGGTTTTTTTACATAAAAGTGCTGAACACATCTTAGGCTGAGTCTTTTACATAGAGATTAGCGATTAAATTAAATGTAATCTTTGAATGTTGTCTTTCACTAGTCGATTATCGCAGTTTGTTTGCTAGTTTAAACTACCTTAATTGGCGGTTTAATTCTACTGAAAGTTTTCTTAGATTCTGCTGAAATTTTCTACAGAAAATTTTCTTAGATTCTGATGTAATTTTCTTTATCAGTTTTAATGTTATTTTATTTTTATTTTACAATTTTCTCTTGATAAATTTAATTTAAAATAGCAAATAAATATTTTTTCTTAACTACAATTTCGCACACACAACAAAAAACGCAATTGTTTCTTCTTCTTGTTAATGATGCATTCATTATTTTGAAGACATTTTGTGAAATTTACTTAGATTGCCATACTAATACAAAAGAAAGACTGTCATTTCGTATGGCAATGCTAAAAAGGTTAAGCTAGAACTGAAAAACGTTCAAGTAGATTAAAGTTCGATTACATTTATTTTAAGATTAACTAGTTCAGTTATTAATTGTCGCTTAAGCTGTATGTAAAATACTCAGTTTTATACTTAAAACGTAAGATTGTAGGATTTCGTATGCCGATTTCCTCTAACAATGTGCAAAATGAATCCCGTGCGTAAACTTTCAAACCGCCGATACATGTATATTTTTCTTGGTGCCCTTTACCCAGAATCAGTCGTTAGAACCTTGGTATTTAAAAAAAAAATTTATTGTGTTGTGTACAGTGTAATTTCTATAATAGCTATTAAATAAAACTTATTGAATATTATTTGTCGTGATTTGATTTCAGTTGTTGTATGCCACAACGTTTTAGTTACTTTTACTTTAGCGACAACGAGTATTATAATATTTTTTAATTTAGAGCTCTTATTATCAGCAGAGAATAAATGCTAAATATAATATATAATTGTAAAGAAAAAAAAAAAGAATGATAATAACGATGGTGCGACAGCGTTTAATAATAAAAAAGATTAATGTTAAATCAATGTTTATTTAAATCAAAGTATATATGTATATCTCAAGAAAACTTATTTGCTTTAAGTCCAAAGATAATGGATTCATGGTCTGATGCCAACATAGAGACAACTATCCTTCAAACGTTTTTTTTTAAGTTTTGCGGGAGGCAGCTACACAGACAAAAACTAAAATCTAATTTTAATTACAAAAATTTCATATACAATTGAATTGATCGTTACACTAAGTAATTTTTAACTCAATTGTGTGGAACTTTTTCGAACTGTAGAATTCATTATATGTATTTAAATCTAAGGAACTTAAATCAGGCTCAAGTTTGTCAATTTAGTTTTTAACTAAATTAATTTCAGATTTTTCTGAAGAAAGCATTTTTATTAGAAACATGTAACAATTTAGTGGTAGTGTTGTGTTTTTCTTCCGACGGGGTTTTTTTGAATTTGGAACGATTTTCCGTCATCCCACGTCAAATTTGGTTTGTAAACAGACCGGTTTCGGCTATGTGCCATCTTCAGTGTTCTATTGAGTATTCAATAGAACACTGAAGATGGCACATAGCCGAAACCGGTCTGTTTACAAACCAAATTTGACGTGGGATGACGGAAAATCGTTCCAAATTTAGTGGTACTTTCGTTCCCTTGGCCGATAGAATTGATTTTTATTTAATTAACCCCTTTTCTAAATTTTCATCAAAAGTATTTTTGGAAGCGTATATTTTTCAAATATGTGTTTTGAAAAATATTTTAAATAATGACTTGAAACACTTTTCACAACTAGATGAAATAAGATAATTACACCAAATTTCCCATTATAATTTTATAACTTCTTAGAAATCAAACAGTATTTTTAGAAAATTGTTTTCTCAACTAGAACGAAAGATATTAGCGAAAATTTCAATTCAGTCAAGACCAAAAACAAAAATATCAATATTGAAATGTAAATTTCTTCTAAACTATAACAGATAGGCAAAACGATGTAACCATATTTCTCTTTTATTTTGCTATCTTCTTTCCAAACAATTAAACATCGAGCTTGGGAAAGAAGCCGAGGTGGTTAAATTTGACGCCCTGTAACATTATATTTGCGTTATGCACCACTATGCGTTGCCCAAGAAAACACATGCAGCTAATTGCCTATTTCTGGTTTTCCTGATTATCACACTTGCCACTTGAAATGTTGGCCAAATATAATTTTATTTTAAAGAATGTTTACTATTGCTGAAAACAAAAGCATATGGTCGGTTTTTTTGGCTTTTCAGCTATTTGGTCATTTTTGCTAATTGGAAAGATTAGAATTTATAAAAAAGTGATTGATCCAAAGAAAACTGTGATCTACTCGATGTAGAGAACAGCAGAGTGGTGTATTTTGACTTGTTTCGTTTCTAAACTTCTAATTTGGAAGTAATGAAGATATACTCCTTATTAAAAAAAATGTTAAAGGAAAACTTCCAAGACTTTAAAGTGAGCGCCCACACATGGTACCACGCCCACAAAAGGGTTCATGCAAGTTTTATAATGTTAGTATACTTCCTTTATATTAAAATGTTACATCCACCAAAAAGGTAACTGAAATGACACTAGAGGTAAAACTAGAAACATTTGGAAATACAAAAATTTTCTTTGACAGTAAATCATGAAGACCCTTGTGGAGGTTGCATCATGTGTGAACACTTATGTTCAACGTTAAGAAGTTTTCTTTCGAAATATTGCACTAGGAACTAGTTTCTAACTTTTTGGTTAAACTTAGTTTAACATGTGCTTAAATTAAACCAGAAACAAATTTAAACGTTCGTTAACCAGCAAATCTGTTTTTCAATAATGGATTAGGGACTTTCAATTGTCCCAGCTCTGCCGTACTTTTTTTCAATCAATATTAATTTTTTTTTATTATAAGTAAGGCAACACTCTTTAAGAAAACTCGCAATATTTCCTTCATTTGTGAACATCCAAAATACAGTTTTCCACTTTTTTCCGCATAATAGTATTAAATAATTAAATTTTTATTCAGTTTTTTACATATTGATTGAATTTTGTAAAAATTATATAATTTTCTTTTCAAGTATCGAATTTTTAATTTATATTTTGACAATTCTAACTTGGATTTAACTGAATAATGTTGCTCGGTAAAACTTACATTATTAAGACTGGGTCTTTGACATACAGCTTAAACGACAATTAATAACTTGATTAGTTAATCTTAAAACAAATGTAATCGAACTTTAATCTATTTGAACGTTTTTCAGTTCTAGCTTAAACTTTTTAGCATTGCCATACGAAATGACAGTAACTTTTTGTATTGTATGGCAGGCAATATAAGTAAATTTCACAAAATGTCATGAAAATAATGAATACATCATTAACAAGACGAAGAAACAGGTGCGTTTTTTTGTTGTGTGTGCGAAATTATAGTCAAGAAAAAATATTTATTTACTATTTTAAATTAAATTGATCAAGAGAAGATTATAAAATGAAAATGAAATAACGTTAAAATTGATAAAGAAAATTACATCAGAATCTTAGAAAATTTTCTTTAGAAAATTTCAGCAGAATCTAAGAAAAATTTCAGTAAAATTAAACCGCGAATTATGGTAGTTTAAACTAGCAAACATACTGAGATAACCGACTAGTGAAAGACAACATTCAAAGATCACATTTAATTTAATCTCGCTAATCTCTATGTAAAAGACTCAGCCTAACTGGATAATCTTTATTTTAAGTTTAAGCTACAGTTAACTGACAAATGTAGTTTTTCTTTAAGTAAAAAACTGGCTCTAAGTGTGGAACGGAATGTTAATAATATAATGGCGCATAATCATAGTCAAAACAAAGTATACTTTAGGAGTTTAAAACCAGTATTTTTTGGCAATACTGGTCTTAAATTCTTAAAGCATACTTTATGCTGCTGTCAGATAATGACATTCCATATGATATTTTAAAAACAAATGTCATGTGAATGGACTTTAAGCAATGAGTACAACAACAAGAACATTGATTTAACATTTCGATAAATAATGAAACAAATCGATAATGAAAAATCTGCGTTTTTATAATTTTAAGCTTCGGAGAGAATAAAATAAGCAACTAAATAAAAAAAATAAGAAAAATATAAAATTGTAATTTCAACAGGAGGCAGACAATTCAAAACTAATCAAAACAACTCTGCTCAGTGTGACTGAGTAAATTTTTTTAAGTACAAAATAAAACAATTCAGTGGATAACAATTTTGAATTTAATAGAAAGTGAACATGCTAAGGTTACATTTTAATTGATTCATGCTTCGATCTGGGGAAAAAGAAATTTAAAAAGGCAGGAAAAAGTTATTGCAAATGGAAAAAAATTAAAACAATTCGCCATTTTTAATTTTGTTGTATGTTTGTGGGGGCGACTGACGTTTTTCTAGTTAACATAATGTGGTTACTTTCATTTTAATTTTGAGTTAATTAAGGGAGGGGATTTTTAATTGGCTTTGAAGGTGTGATTGTGGGCGAATGTGTTTCAGCTATTGGTGTGTGTGTGCGTGTGTGTGTGTATGTGAGTTATAAGCAGAGTTTTCTTGGTTAAACTTTTGAATTTTTTTTTCTAACATCAGCAGTCAACGATTTTTAAGATTTTTATTTTTTAGTTAATTATAATATTTTTTTAGCATCAGTACAAACAGTTTTTCCATCTTTAGTTGAAATTAAAACTTGAAACAAATAAAGGCAACAAACAAACAAACAAACAACAATTGGATGTAATTTGTTAGAAAACTTTTATTTCAATAAACTTTGAATTTAAATTAACCGATGAAATGAACAAGATCAAGAAAATTTTTCAAAATCATCTATAAAATCTTTAAGAAGTTTCAAATCCCCCTTCAAAGTAAAACAAACCAAAAAAAAAAAAACTTAATGCCAAACAATACTGCAGTGTATAAAGCAATTGAAACTTGAAATGAATTCAAGTATAAAAATTGATTGAATCAGAACCAACAACCAACCCTCTAAATGATTTTCAATTCTAATCAAACAAACATGCCAACAACTAAAATTGAAAAATAACCATTATAAAAAACAGAAAATAAAAAAAAATCAAATTAAAAAAAACCCAGGATTTTTTCAAACAACATTAATCTGAAAATGTTATTTTTACTTTATTCTTCCTCTCTTAGCAATTTAGGTTCGTGAAATGCGATTTATTAAAAAAATTAAACAAATTATATAAATAAAAATATACAATATAAATTAAATCCAAAACTATAGATCAATAAAATGCTAAATAAATGCAAATAAGACAAAAATATATTGAAAATCATAATAGAAAATACCAAGACAAAATAAAGGAGCTTATCTTTACAGGACACACAAAAGATAAAAAGATAACTTAATTAAACATGGAAAAATCCTTCAAAAAAAAAGCTAAAAAAGCCCGTACAGAAACAAAGCTATAATGGAGCTTAGATTTGCTATAAACCCATATGTATGTAAAAATATCAAAAGAAAAAATGGAGGAAGAAACAAAAAAAAAAAAACAAAATATGGAATAACCTCAACATATGCTGTTTGTTAAAATGAAAATGACGATCTTAACTTCATTCATCTCCATCTTGAAATCATCATCCTTCCTTCCCCTCCTCCAGCTGCTGTTTGTATTTGTATGTATTCTACTACCACTACCAAACAACTCTTACTACTCTACAGTTATGCTGCTTTGGTGCTGTTCTTCATCGGCTGCATCTGTACATTAGGGTACTGCTTAAAAAAATAGAGTTTAAATGAAAAATTACTTTTTTTGAACATACATACATATATCTTCTTAAACATTTATATATACATACATATATATATACATATACTCCAATACTTGTTAACTATTTTAAAACCCAGAAAGTGCAACATAACCTCACATTTAATTTAAGCAATATACCTAGTGCATATATTAAAAAAAGTAGTTAAAGAGACATTTGACCATATAAACTTTTTTAAGCCACTTTTCTTATCATTATTACTAAATATTATTAGCATTACTACATTAAGCTAGTAGCTGTGATAGTTGTACTTCTTCCACTTTTCTTCAATCTCATTAATTATTTAACCCCTTAAAGTTTAACCCTTTAATAACACACACAAATTAATAAAAGTAACGGTTTTCCCCTATTCTGTAATCTTATTCACAATTAACATTTGTAACACACACATTATGCTAAGCACAGATGAGGCAATCGTTGCCTAAAATACCAATATAGGCCCCTGGTATGATTCCCAACTAAATTGATAGTTGAGTTGTAGTTGTCCAATTCTTATTATGGATTACAACTCAGCGCAACTTTCAGTCAGTTGTTTGATTCAAGTTGTCATATTAATGGCTAATAAATCAGTGAACGTTTAAACGCTAGTTTCGTTAAACTAAACTAAAATTTAAATGTAGCTTAAGCTTAGTAGCAGTAAATCACCTATAAAACACATTTAGAAATAACTTTGGCGACAAGGTGGTACAAGTTGTCGTGTATAAAGATTTTGTTCTGACAAGACGACAATTGATGACAATTTTGTATAAAGTTTTTTTTAAATACCGCTGGTAGGTAGCGTCCTAGCCTGCCAGTAAGTATGCAGGTTTTGGCCTCGACTTTTCAAATTTTATTAATATTAATTGACGACAATTTTAGTAGCGTGTTATCAACGACAACTTTAGTTGCATGTTGCCAACGTTGTCATCAACGAATTTTTTTGCTTTTATTCAAAAATGTCGTCAATTGTTGGTTGGCTTAGAGTGTTGTCAATTCATCGTCCATAATAGATACATACTTGTTTCGCACATACATCGATGATGTCTTAGACTTAGACTACGGGCTAATAACGATCATTTAGTGCCAACATCGATGACAATGTCTTTGGTAAAAACTGCATAACTGCATACATGCATAAACACATACATACATTACCATATTTGCCCAACTCACAAGCTAGCTGTATCTCTGTATCATGTGTATTTCTGTATTACTTTAGAGTAGTGTATACTTGTTGTTGGTATTGTTCATATAAAAATGAAATACACTTATACACATTTTTTGCATATGTTTCGAAAATTTCGCATTTAGAGAGACTGTCACTGAGAGTATTTGTAAATATCTTGTTCTTCTTTTGTCCATTAATACAAGATACAGGCCAATACCGTAAATATGATTGTTCACAAGGCGTATTTCAAAGGTGTATTTAAATAAACGATAAACAATAATGAGAGACCTGGTGAATTGGACAATTATTTCATATATGTATACATATATTCATTAACACTCTCAACTATCATTATTACAAAGGCTCGCCCCTATTATGAGTTGCATTCGATGTTCGATCTTCGCTGGCTATCGACGAACATCGAGTATCGAATGTTAAATTCGTATTATAAGCTGGCAGCACTATCGAAAATTTCGTTGTGTAACGAATTTTCAATCGAACACAATTTTGCTTTTCAATTTTTTCTTTTATAAATTTGTAAACAAACAATATTTATTTATAGTGCCAGCTGATAAATACGCATTATTTTGAACAATCCAAATAAGAAAAAAATCACAATAGCGTTATTTTTATCGAATGTGCGCCATAATACTAAATGAAAATTCGTTCGATAAGTTAACTCGACCACAATCGAAAATCGAAAGTTGCTCATAATAGGCACCAAAATGCCTTCAAAAGTTGATTTGATTTTACTCCCTTCCCTGCTTTTAATTTAAAAAGTCTGCATTTCCAGACTTTTTAAAAACAACTACGGTGGCTTAAATGATCTTAAAGAGAGGGAGAGAGAGAGAGTGAAGAGGAAGATCTGTTCTTTTCAAAACGGTTGCTCTCTTTTTAAGACTCAATTCAATTTATAAAATGTTTTAACCTTTTAAATACATTTCAAACCTTTTTCAGAATTTTGCTTAACAAATTATAAGAGTAAAAGAGTCCCTAAAAAATCAGCCGATCAACAACACTATATCACCAACCTCGTTATTCATAATTTGCGCCTTATTCTAATTTTAAGAACTTATTTTATAAAATGGATGTGGTCTTTACATACATACATATAAGAATACACATGTAGTTTTAAGTATTATTTCTACTTCAAGAAAACGAAAAGGATATAAAACTATTCAGAAAGAGCTAAAAGAAAATTGATCTTGAGTGGTTGAATGGCTGAAAGTGAACTTGGATGTGTGCATTGAATAGAGAGAGAGAGAGAGAGAGAAAGAGATAGAGATTATTAAGATTTTTTAATTGGACACTCGAGTGGGTGGGTGGGAGAGAGAGAGAGAGAAAGGGATCTTCTGAAAAGGATATTAAGAATGCTATTTGTTTTTCTATAAAAATGTTTTCGTTTTGTGAATGTGTTGGAAAATGTTTTATAAAATATTTTCTGTTTATATTTAAATTACTCTGTATAACAAAATCCTAAAAATGTTCGACTGATTCTTATAGAAAAGACAAAAAAAAAGCCTAGTGTGTTTAAGGGTTAATTTCGTACTTATTCACAATTAGTACTAAAATATTCCACAAAATTAGATTTTATTACGCTCGTTGTGCTAAAAATATGTCTTATGTGAAATTTCCTTATGTGTCATCATACAAAAGAAAGCTGTAGATGTAATATTTATAAAAAGTTGAGAGCAAATTCGCAATAAATCGGTATCGCGAATATTTAGAGAATAAACGTTTGTAATGTGAATTATCTTTTCAGTAAGTTTCTATTGTGAATTATTTGTTAGTGCTTGTTATCGGAAAATAAACATATTTTGAAAAAATTAATAGCGTTTATGTGCGTTTTCTGGTTTTGGGAGAGAAGAAACAATCCATAGAGAGATTGCAGCGATAATATATACGCGATGAATCGGATCCGCTATCGCAAACGGAGACAAAGTAAAAATAATATAGATCTATGTGTGTTTGTCTCTAAATAAAATGTTCTTTTGAGATTCCAGGAATATCACAGGTTGCATAGAGATTTATGCTAATACCTGTTGAGTGTCTTGGAGGAAAGCCTGCCTCCTAGCGGTAATATGTATGTTCGCGGTACTTCCCGTAATGAAAATGATTGGCACTTTGAGATTTTTTGCGGAATGCAGCCACCAAAATAGAGTCGACAGATAAATCGATGTCGGCTTGGCGCAAATCACATTCAGTGAATACTACTCACAGAAGTTTTAACAGTATTTGGAAGGGTTTTCTGTCCTCATTGGTTTTTGTTGTCATCTCTTGACGAAAAGAAAATTGACGAATTGTTCTACATAAAATACCGAATACCAAGTGTCGTAGATTGTATAAAAAATAATTGATTTGCTCTTTATTAACAATTGCGCTCAGAGAAACAAGCCGATCGGCTAAAAGCCGGCTTAAGAGCCGCCGCCGACTTTCAATGTAGCTTCAAGTCGCCGCCGATCAATGCTTTTTAGTTACAAAAATTTGTCTAAACTTATAAAAAGAAAATTTAATAAAATGTCGTAATAAAGAAATTCAGCATTAAAAATTGCAATTGATTATATACATTTTATCGAAATACAAAACTAGCCGCTGTCAGCCGGCTATGAGCCGCCGCCGAAAAGCCATATGCGACCCAGGCCTTCGCAATGGAAACAGGAACCGTTGATACAGCTCTTATAGTATAAATGGTCTTCACTAACAGTATTCCAAAAATACGGTATTGACAGAAACGATATGACATACTGTTGTCATATCGTAAGTTTTTTAAGATATGACAACACTAAGATAGCCATACACGGTGTTGTCATATCACAGTGTTGTCATATCGTAAAAAACTTACGATATGACAACACAGTATGCCATATCGTAAAAAAAGCCCATAAATGGCATCGCTGATGTAAAGACTATAAGATTTCCTATGACGATTTATTATAACAAGGTGAAAATGAGTCCCCGACGTAAAATTTTCCAACGTCGATACATGTCTATATTTTTTGTCCCTTCTATCAGAATCAGTCTTTATAATCTTGTTACATTTTTATTTAGTTTTTGTTATACAGTCAGTGTTATTTGACTATTTAAATATAAAACTTTTTCCAATTGTCTTTAATGTGCTTTTCAAAAAAAAAAAAAAAAGAATATTGATATTTTCTGTCCACTTTGCAAACAAATAAAACATTTTTGAGATGATTATCGGATTTTGAAATAAATGTCGAATTGTTCTACTATAAACGATCTTGTCTACATTGCCAAATTAAAATTTTACTTGTTTGCCAAGTAATTTTTCGTTTTACTACTAGTAGTTATAATTAGTTGTAAGTTAAGCTTTAAGAAAATCTAGTCCTAATATTAAATTGATATTTTTTTTTTGATTCCCATCAAAAGCTTTTATACTTTCAATTTATTTCGTATTTTATTTTTTAAACACATTATTATTATTATTATTTTTACTATCGCATAGTCAACTCATTTTAGTCATTTGGTTAGGTTTTCTTTTTTAGTTATTGTGATTTTCTTTAATTAAAAAATTTTTAATTTTATGATTAAAAAAAGAAATAATAATAATAACAAAAATATATAGATTATTCTCCTTAGATTTTAAGCCTTTCTTTTTACCAACAACACTAAAGAAACCTTGTTTTTTTTAGATATTTTTCATAAAAAATAATAAGAGAAAGAAAAAACCTTTTTTTTATTAAAATAAAATAATTTATTTCCTTTTTAAAAGAATTCATAAAAACGAAACATTACCACTTCCTACCTCTGGGCGTTATTAATTAGTTTTCCTGTATATTTGTAGATGGCTCTTTTATGGACACATCAACTGCTGCAGCAGTGGCAGCGGCCTCCACTGCTCTGTGGCCAAACACAGAAACTAAGCATGAAATTGATGCTGACATGATGCCACCACCCATTACTACACAAATGCCCATGATAGTAAGACGACCATCTTTAAATAACACTCAACCTTTGATGTCTGACCAACAATTGGTTCATCTCAATGCTGTGGTGGCAGCTGAAGCTTTGAAAACTGAACTTATGGATGAATCATCACAAAACTCTATGGCTGATGTCATACATTCACCCGAATCGGTAGTAACCGGTTGTGGCATTGGAGGACCTCAGAGTCCAACAGCCTTACAGTATCATTCGCGTTATGGTCGCAAGGGTAGCATGGATGCCATAATGTATGATAATAACAGTATGCAAGGTTTTCCCGTTGCCGCGGCTGCCGCCAATACTACACCCATGGAAGTAGCGGTCGCTGCTGCAGTTGAAATGGCGGTAAAGAATGAAATAGCCAAGGCAGTGTCAGTGGCAAAAGTTGATAAATTTATTACAGATCTGGCCAAGTCGACAAATGTGGCCGACGCCACAGATCCTGTGCCAGAACCCTCGTTATTTGGAGGCGTTCCAAATACCACTGCCATAGATCATGCACTCACTGATATTCTGACTACACCTCAAACTACAGCCGTGGCTGCTGCTGCAACTGCAGCAGCTGTCGTACTCGAACGTAGTCTATCCAATTCATCGGCCAGTTCATCATCAAATTCAGGTTCTCCACTATCGGGAAAGTCTCCTTCCAACACTCTCACCAGTCACAATTCACCTATAACACAAGATATAATATTGAATTCAGAACCTTCGGTACAATTAACACCATCGTTGCCGCTACAGCAACTATTGACAAATGGCTCGGCCGGTTCGGTAACCGTTAATACAGAAGTTAATCAAACAGCTGCTGGTCTTTCCACTGACATCATAATGAATCCTTCAGTCTCTCCCTCAACCATACTTTGTTCAGATAATGGAGCAGCCACCGCAGTGGTGCCAAATATAATGGCTCCGCACCAGGTTACCATGGCCAATTCTATACTCAACGATATTGCCATGCAGGTCCAGCCAACTCAGCAAGATGCTGCCGTGGCGGCCTTGGCCTTAAGCAACATCATTATGACACCACCTAGTGATTCGACGGTTACAGTGCCGCCCACACCCAGTGCTATGCAAACCGAAGTTACCACAGCCACCTCAACGGCTGTCAGTAACATGATCATTAAAGCTGCCGCCGATTTTATATCGAATCAAGAACAACAGACCCAACATCATCATCATTGTCATAGCACACATTCGCCACAACAGCAAATAATGGCAACACAAAATGTTAACGCAGATCCTTTGTCATGTAATCCCTTAAATTTGTTATTAAATCATTCGGATGTGGTGCCAACTACACAAGCCAATGTTGCGGCAACAAATGTTGTTAGTGACACGGTCTCGAGTCAGTTTCCTGCATTGGGCATGTAAGTAGATATGTATGTAATTTTATGTTTGAAAAGAAACTTAAATTTTGGGGCAAGGCATATCAATAAATAAGGTGGTACTTATCGGGGAATTGATGGTTAGGTTATGTTAGACAGGCAGCTTTCGCTCACTTGGGCCTTGATTTGTTACCTGCAAAAGTGTAAGGTAAAGTGTAAAGTATAAAAGATATGAAAATAATAGTGAAGTGGAAAAGAGAAAAGAAAAGAAGAGACATGGCTATCACATGCCTAAAAATTTATGGTTCAGGGTTGCAACCATCCACAGCTTCTGATGAATGAGCTGAGTTTGTTAATATTTACCGTCTCGAGCTCATATAGGCTAACGAAGTATTGCTGGCCAAGTTGAGCTAGCCGTTGGTCCTCCAATGAAGGACAGAGATACAGAAAGTGGAAGACCATCTCTTCCCCCTCATTTTGACAGCTTCTGCAGACATGGTTGCCGAATTTGCATTGCCCTGTGATCGTTGCGACAATGTCTCTTAGGTGCGTCTTTTGAAGCCGTAAGAGGTTCCCAATGCGGACTGAGTCCAGCCTCGGCCAGATCAGCCTGGAAGTACTACAACTAGGTTCATTACACCATCTGGTCTGTGCCAGGGTACGGAAGTAATTTTCAGTTTGCTGCTTGCAAGCGTGCAGGGGAATACCGCAGAAGGCATCAATGTCCAATTGTGGTATCCTTTTGTACTAGCTCGTCAGCGATGCAGGAGTCTGCGCCTGTTCCGTGTCCATGCGCCCATATAAGGGTGACATTTTAATATCTCGCAATCACGTTCAGGAATGCCTGGCATTCCTGGACCAGGTTAGATGTTGTGTATACACCTGTTAGGGACCTAATTGCGGTACCCTATGATACCGAAGCCAGTTTGCCACCTTTGTTGCCGATATCTCGGCCTGTAATATACTACAATTCCAGATGTTCAAAATAGACACCTCCTCCAATCGTGTTACTCCTCTTGGAGCCATCCGTTTAAACATCAAATTGCTCAGCGAGGGGAGGAGACCTTTCAGTAGACCTCATTTCCTCCGGAATGTAGAAACTGCAGCCCTTAGATAATGATGGTTTCGGGGTGGTATAATCAATGAGCTCAGGTAGATTATCCCAAGAATCGATGATACTTGCATGACCCCACCGCCTGTGGTTCCATGCATTTTTGGGAATCGATACAACAAAGCAACTTTTTTGGCAAAAAAATTATGTAAAAAAATCTTAGAAAAAAATCAAAGCGAAAAATAAAATATGGGTGTATTGGTAAAATAAAATAAAGTTTGACATATCGTCTAACTATCAGCTGGGCTGTTGCCTTGGCAAATGCATGCCTACGCACTTGCCTTACTTCAGCTTGAAAAATGCCTTTTTTAGATCTGAGAAATATGTCAAGAAGGTATTTTGACATCTGAAGGAAATTAAAATTTAGGCTGCGAAAATAATCACCACAGCTATTGAGGCCACCGGTATGAATTTGGATTGAGCCATTGCGTATTCACACCAAATACTCTCAAGGGAATTCGCCTTGAGAAATATCTAATTAGATAGTCAAAAATAGCTCGACAAATGAAATATAAGAATCGGTCAAATAAAATTAAAATAGATATTTTGCATATTTAAAAAATCTTTGACAGCTCAAATAGAGGCAAATTCGTAGTCAAATTTGCTTAGATGTTTAACCTTTAAACGCATTTTAAGTTTTGACTTATTTCACTTTCAAGTTGAGCTATGGGGTCTTTGAAGGCATAATAGAATGGTATGACAAATATTTTTGTAGGACATTTCAGCCCGCCCTTATCGCTGTCTAAGGGAAAGACCCATACAGTAAAGACTTCTAGGGTTAAAATGTTCCACAAAAATGTTCCTCATTGTTTTTTACATAAAAGTGCCAAATACATCTTATACCTTAAACATAAGGATTATACGATTTCCTATGATGATGCACTATAACAATGTGCAAAAGGAGGGAACTCTAACTCCCTCTAAAATGAATCGCAGATGTGAATTTTCATAACGCCAATGCACGTATACTTATATTCTTTTGGTGCCCACTGCCAGAATCAGACGTTGGAACCTTTGCTCTTTAACAAAAAAATTGATTTTGTTGTGCAGTGTTATATGTCTTATATTTCATAACTTATTTCTTTTAAAGAACAACACCACCCCAAGAATCTCTGATTGTTGCCTTGGCTACGGAAAATGTTTTACAGAAATCGGTAGCAGCAGCAGCTATAACCTCCAATGGAGCCGTCGTTACCCAGGAAACACCAGCACCTCCTACATCTAATTTACATCCAGCTGCTGCTGCTGCTGTGGGAGCTGTAGCAGCCGCTGCTGCAGCGGCCGCTGTGGCTCCCCTGGCACCAATACATCAAGACTTGACCACAATGTCCGATCAGGATCTATTAAGTTACATTAATCCCAGTACATTTGATCAAGGTAAGTAACCAGAAAAGACTTGAGTTTGGAACAAACCAAACTATACGCTTGTTAGTTGTGTAATTTTATTTTTCTTTTTCAATAGTGTCCTTTTATAATTACAGTTTAAGAGAAGACAACTCTAGAGGATTTTTTTACAACAATCCTGAAGACCAATTTGAAATAGACTACAAACAAAAATCAAAGGAAGAAAAGTCTATAAAAATTTGCCAAGGAAATTGATGCTGTTTTTTTTAATATTTTGAAAGTGAGAAATGTGACGTTTCTAAACAAAGGAGTTAAGCTGAACTATTTTGTTTTTATTATTAAGTACATAAAACCAAGAAAGGAAATTTTCGCTAATTAAAAAAGTCACTAAGTTTAACAAAAGGGATCATTGTTATACAATTAATGTTAAAATTAAACACCTATCTATATAAACATATATATATTCACATGTACGTACAAATATGTACATACACTAAAGGCCTTATTCCTAACACACCCTCTGAAATAGCCATCGATTTTCCTGACAAATGTCAAAGTCGATATGAAAAAAAAATATATTTTAGTTATGGTGTTTTTACCAAGACTCAGTGTAACAAATACAAATTTTCAATTCACAACACATTGTCGCAGCTGTACAGTAAAAAATTTTACAGTACAGTGCTGTTGCTAATTTCTATTATAAATGTATTCACAAAGATAAGTAAAATTAACTAAAAAAGAACAATCGAACAATTTCTACCAAACAAGAATTCAAACTTCCATCCCTGAATAAGATATTCACCCATTTCGCGAATAAATATTCCCATAAAAACACTCTCAAACTCCCAAATTTTCTATCGTGAATTTTTTCCATAACAAATTTTTTGGGAGCGAATTCAAAAACTTTAAAAATCAGGCATCTCCAATGTTAATTCCTACGAATTATTTCACAAAATAAATTCACAACAAGTGTCAAAGAGAGCGTGAAGGAAACATGTAAGCCTAATTTATATTTCAGGGTAGAATTCTAATAAACTACATTTTTCTTTTAGAAGCGCAAGTGTTAATAAAGCTGTTTTAAGACTATTATTCAAGCTGTTCAACTTCTGCACAAAATGCAGCCCTGATATAATGTGTTGTGGAAGAAGTTGAACGGCTTGTGAGATAGTGTAAAACAGCTATAAAGAGCAAATCAATTGTATACAACCTACGATAGTTGGTATTCGGTATTTTGTGTAGAACCATTTGGCAATATCCTTATTTTCGTCAAAAGATGACCACACAATTCACTGAGGGTAGAAAACCTTTTCAAATATTGTTAAAACTTCTGTTAGCACTTCACTGAATGTGGACATCGATTTTTCAATCCAGTTGCTTTTCGTAGCTGCATACGGTGGGTACAGTGACAGCTGTGATATTCCTGGAATCTATAAACAACTTCTGATTTAGAGACAAATGCACTTAGATCTGTATTATTTTTAGTTTGTCTCTCTATGAATAGCTTCTCCTCTTCCAACAAGCAGAAAATGCAAACAAACGATATTAATTTTTTCAAAATATGTATATAAGTACACAAATTGTTTATCCAGCACTGACAAATAATTCACAACCGAAATTTACTGCTAAGATAATTCACAATAGAAAAAGTTTACCATACCGATTTTTGGGAATGGGAATATAGTCTGCTTTTACACACATCAGTTTTTCTTGAAGCAACTCTTATTTTCTAGTGAGAAAGAGCGAGAGAGGAATACATGAAATATATTCCTCTCTCTATCGCTCTTTCTCACAAGAAAATAAAAGTTGCTTCAAGAAAAACTGATGTATGTAAAAGCAGGCATAGGTTTTATCCCAAACAACTTATTCCCATAATCAACCACCCCTATCGTGAATAGTATAGAAATAATTTGGGATTAAAAGTTTCTATTGTGAATTATTTGGGAGTAATAGTTTCTATTGTGCACTGTTTGTAAATGCTTTATAAATATGTAATTTGTGTAAATACTTGTGAAAGGAAATATACACATATAAAAAAAAAGAAAATAATAGCGTTTAACTGTGTTTTGTGCTGCTGGACGAGGAGCAGCAATCCATAGAATGTAGCAAAGATACATACGCAATGAATCGGATCCGCTAGCGTTAATAGAAGCAAACTAAAAATAATACAGATTTAAGAGCGTTTGTCTCTAAATCAAATATTCTTTACAGATTCCATAGTACATATTACAGATTGAATAAAAATGGACTCCGATACCTGTTGAGCGTGTTAGAGGAAAATTTGGCTGCTAGCGGTAAGATGTTCGTCGTAACTCCCATAATGAAAATGCTGTCACTTTGACTGACGCATATCTCTTCCACCAGACAATTGAATTGTTTTTTTATTAACACTTGCGATCCTTTATTAAAATAAAAAAGTAGTTCAATAGAGTCCTACCTTAAATACAAATTACAACTTGCATTTTCCCTTTTCGTTCCCATTGGCACTTGTTACGAATTTATGTTGTAAAAAACTTCGCGGGTGTAAGCATTGGCAACGCCGATTTTTTTTTAGGTTTGTGAATTCGCTCCCAAAAACTTTGTGGGTGATAGTATTCTGATAATCCAAAGATAGGAGTTAAAGTGCGGTTTACGCAATTCAGACGATTGGAATCTTTGATACAATCTTGTATATTACAATGGTCGTGAAATGAATAAAAACATACATATACATACACACATATATGTACATACATATCGTCATATAAAATGCAAAAGGGTTTATCATAATTTTAAAAAAATTTTGAGAAGAGAAAAAAAAACGTAGCAAAAAGCTACTGTGTATACAAAAACTGTTTTTTCAGCGTAGTATCATTAATTCAGACTTTATTATTGGTACTACCAAGAAAAAATCGTTTTTATAATCACAATAGTTTGCTTTTTATTAAGTTTCTTATCTCCTGAAAATTTTTTGAAAATGATGATAGGCCCTTATGCATTTTATATGACAATATATAATCCATAAATCAATGGGTCGATTATCGATGGCAAACGAACTTCAGTTGGGTTGCCAATTGCCAAAAATCATATTTCAGTTGCTTTTTATTGCTTTTCTGGCAACCACAAATTTTCAGTTGCCGGCTGGCAACGCAACTGAAGTTCGGTTGTCATCATCATCGACCCACAAGTTTTGTTTCGTAATCAATATCTTAAACCTCTTCTTAACATCCAATTATTTTATGAATAAGGCTGGAGGTTTATTTTTATTAAAATATTTTTTATATATTATTAAATTTTGTAATATCGAAAAGTGAATTTTAATTTTTCTCATTTTCTTGAACAAAGCTTAAATATAAATACATAAATCTAAATGACTGCCATATGAAAACACTATTTTTTATAAACAAACAAATGCAACTCCAATACATGGTGTCAATTTTTAATTTTTTAACTTAATTTTAAACATATGCTAACTAAAAAAAAAAGAAAAAGAAAACATTAAACTTAAACAAGCAAAACTTATGTGTCTATTTATTTCCAAAAAATAAACAAAAAACTATTGTAACTGAAACGGGAAATCAAGGCTTAAGAAGCACTCGAAATTTAATTGAACAAAAAAAATGAAAGATATAAACAAAATCAATTAAATAAAAAATAATTTTTACATATATATTTACACTACTATAGTTATAGTTATAAAAATAAGAAGATGAAAAAATGCACTCGTTTTTGAAACAAAATAAAATTTTGATTAAAAAAAAAAAAAAAAAAAAAAAAAAAAAAAAAAAACTTTAATGGTTGAATTTAAATATTTGAGACCTAAAACTATGCCAAGGTAGATCTATAAGGTATACTTATCGGCGAATTGATACAACAAAGCAACTTTTTTGGGAATTGTGGTGTCAAAAAATGTATGAGAAAAACTCTAAGCGAAAATTAAAATGTGAGTGGATTGGTAAAATACACTACAATTTGACAGCAAAATTACCAAACATACGGGCTGATGCACAGACCTTATACATATATCGACCTTGAACTATGCTGTATATATACTAACATGCATGTGTTGTTGTATTAATATGTACATGCATGTCTGTTCTTTTCATGTATATACAACTTACCTACACAAATATAAAGAATTACTTTGAAAATACGTATACGTTATATTTATTCCTGCTTTTCTTCTTCTAATTGTTGTCACTTTATTTTTGGAAATTCTTAAGTCTGAATTATGTTATTTTTATTATTTTAATAATAATTTTATTACATTTTTCTTTTTGTATATTTATTGATATTTTGTTTTAAAAAGAATGGAATAGTGTAAAATTGTTGGTCTCTGGAGAAGTTATTTGAAGAGAGAATATATTGGCAGAGAGAACATATTTTAAAAAGACTTTTAGTTTTATCTCTAAATTTTGTTTTGTTATTATCTTTTTTTTTTTAATTTAAAATAAGTATTAAATAGTCATGTTAATTTACTAAGTCCTTCACACATTGTAAATTTGATTTTTTTCTAATTTTTAGGTTTAATAAGGGTTTGTAAATAAATGTTATTTTAAGCTAAAAGAAAATACGAAATAAAATTTCATTTTGGTATGTAAAAACTTAAAAAAAAACGAATGAGTTTGGGCGAGTCATTTTATCAAAAGATTATTTATATTGAGGCATAAACGTAAGAAATTCGCAACCATTAAAAAGAAAATATGTAAATATCCATACCTATCTCGAGTAACTATTCCCATTAAAAACCCCAACATTTTCTGATTTTTCTATCGTGTATGTTTAGCATAACAATTTATTTGGAGTGAATTCACAAACTTAAAATATGTGGCATCGCCAACGTTTACTCCAAGGAATTATTTCATAAAATAAATTCTCAACATGTGTCTTACTCAGTGTGGCCATATCTAAAAATATTTTGCGGATAAATCGGGTAAAAAATAATGCTAAAAATGCCAAAAAAATTTAAATGCTAAAAAATAATGCTGAAATTTTAAAAGTTCTTTATTTTTTTAATAGGATTTTTTCATAGCGCGTTTCTTTTTCATAATTTACCCATATTTTCTGGCATATTTGATTTTATTCGAGTAAAACAAGAATAATTCAAAATCAATAAAATAGAAATGGTTTATTAGGCCTGTTCTGTATTCCATGCGAAAGGAAAATGTTCGAGGTTATCAAAGCATTGTTGTTATTTAATATTTACAACAACGATGCTATGACAATTCCGAATATTTTCATTACGCATGGAATACAGAACAGGCCTGCATATAATTTTCAACACAAAAATTCAGGTTTATTGTTTTTTGTATTTTTTATTTTAGTGACACTCGGGGTATATAATGTATTTTTATAACGTGATTCACAAAAAATTTTTTTTGATTATTAAGAGACATAAAACAAATTTTTCTATGAAAATTTGTTTTATTAATCTGTTATAAGTCAGAAAATTTTTTTTATGAATTAAGGCATTAGTATCTTATGGAGCACGAATCGGTATAATACTATTTTGTAACCGTCCAAATTTCTGTATCTCGACCATTTTTGTAAAAAAATTATTCATTACATAGAGCGCGTCAACCTCATTTACAAGGATTAGGTTTCCTCTTCGCAAATATATGAAGGGCTTAAAAGCAAAGGGATACAAGTGCAAAAAACAAAATTCTGAGTAATTAAGCTTCAAGTTTTTCTGTTCCTATGCATTTCATACCTAATAAGAGCAATTATGAATAACAATGCCCCGGGAGTTTATTTCCAGGGAATACCCTGTTCCCCTATTCTAAATAAAATCTTCCCGGGAAAATTTTCCCTTTTCCCATTCCTCCTATTCTAAATTACAATCTCCCCGGGAAAAAACTCCCAGGGAAAAAAGTAAGTATTCTAAATATGAGGGAGAGGGAGAAATTCTTGTGAGTTTTTCCCCACACATTTTGAAGGGAACTAATGGAAAAATTTTAAATTCAAGTTGAAAAATGCAGTGAAACAATTGTATAAGCATTTATTTAGGACAACAAGTTCAAATAAACACCGGAATGTTATGTTTCTCTCTTGTTTTAGGCATTTTTATCCACGCCATGCAAACATGCGCTTCAAAAAACATGAACTACTTCTGCCTTCGGAATAAATTTTTAAAACACACTCAATTTTGCACGCATCCTTTAAGGTCACATAATAGGCAAATGGAATTTTTGTTGCCGTTTAAAAATTTTACAATTTCCTTTTTAATGCATCTGGCATTGGCCCAGTTTTCGCTTCACTTCCTCAGTATAAAGTTCTTCCGAGAGCTTCTGAGTGACTACACTGTACATTTTACTTTTTATTTAAGCAAAAACAAATATTTATATGAACACACAATCTTAATCACCCCTATCGCGAATGAACGTTCCCAAGACAAAACTCCCAAATTTTATGATTTGCTATCGTGAATGTTCCCATAGAAATTTTTTGTGAATGCGTTCACAAACATAAAAAATATGGCATCGCGATTATTTACTCCCAACAACTATTTTACAAAATTAATTCACAAAAATTGTTATTGGGAACAAGAAGTACACATGTAAGTTGCTACATATTTGTTTTTAAATGTCCAACTTTATTAAACTTATTTTATTGAAGGAGTATTAATAAAGATCAAAGTACTTGCTTGGTGGAAGCCATGTCCGCGCAGCCGGAGTATGGTGAAATCTCTTTCTTTTCATCAAGAGATGGCCACACAATCCACTGGGGGCACAAAACTTTTTCTAATGTCACTAAAACGTCTGCTAGCACTTCACTAAATGTAGATTGTGCTAAGTCGACATCGATTTGTCTGCCCACCCCCTTTTGGTAGCTGCCTTCCGCCAAAAAATCTCAAGGTGCTAGCCAATTTCACTACGGTGGGTACCGCGAACATTTTACCTCTAGGAGGCAAGTTTTCTTCCAACACGTTCAGTAGGAATTGGAAAGCATCTTTGTTAATTCTATAATATTCCTGAAACCTGTCAAAAACATTTGATTTAGAGACAAACACATTTAAATCTTTAGGACTTTTACCTTGCCTCCGTTAACGATAGCGGATCTGATTCATCGCGTATATGTGTTCGCTGCAATCGTTCCGTGGATTGATTTTCTTCTTCCAAAATCAGGAAACGCAAATAAACACTATTCATTTTAAATTAACACTTTTCTTCACAAAATATACTTTTCTTTTATAAGCACGCAAACTATTTATAAATCAAAACAAACAATTCAAAATAGAAATTGTTACTCCCATAATATTCACAATAGACTTTTTACTCCCAAAAAATTCGCGATACCAATTTGTTGGGGATGGGAATACACGTTTACTCCCAAACAACTTATTCCCATAACATTCGCGATAGCGGTGATTATCAATGAAAACATAAAATTTTTATTAATTTCTATTACTGAACTCTTGCGTTAGTGCAGAATAAAATGTAAACACTAAACAGCTGATCCAGATTTCCCCCTCTCCCTTATTTGTTTATTCCCCTGCTTTTTAGAATGGGAGGATTTTTCCCCGGGAACAAATGAATGGGAAGAGAAAAAACTCCCCTGGATAACAAAAACAAAATTTCAAAAGATTGTTTTTGTTTTCTATACATTTCTAAAATCAAATAAACTTGAGAATTTTAACGCGTATCCCTCTCTTCTAAAACCGGTAAATTTTGTATGATAAACAAAATCAAAATTTTGAAATTTACGCAGTTTTGTTTTTGTTTTCCATGTATTTTTCACTTAGTCGATATAAAAGATTCCCGAGATAAAAAATGCATATTATAGTATCTCACTGGCAGGCACATAAATATTATAGGTCACTATATAAAATTTTTTTAACCCTAAAACTATACAGTGTTTATTTCAATAACGTTGTTAATTTTTTGCTAAAAAGAATCTAGTGCCTAGTTTTAGGATGCTAAACAGGTAAACAAATTAGCTGGGGGAAACAGGGTGACTGTTGAAAATTTTCAAAAAAAGTTGCAGAAAAAGGGGATTCTCCGAAAAAAAAGGGGAAACTTTATTGCAAAGGAAATAATTATATGGCATATAATGGCTCTGGAATAAAATTAATCAACTTGCTAACAAATTATTTAAAAACAACACATATGTATGTACATACATACGTGGTTATACCTGACTCCAAAAGATGTGCCCAAATATGAATCTCTCTCAGATATCACCAAAAATTGTCTTAAGCTGAATTTTTCATAAATACAATTAAGAAATGAGACTTATGGGTCGATTATGTATGGCAACCGAATTTCAGTTGGGTTGCCAGTTGCTAAAAATCATATCAGAAATGGCAACTGAGAGCTGTCAATTTAATTTGCTTTTAAGTGCTTTTCTGGCAACCACAAATTATCAGTTGCCGGCTGGCAGCGCAACTGAAGTTCGGTTACCATACATAATCGAACCATTATATCCTCGAATAGTGTTTGTGTTGTATGAATATTTTTTATATATGTAAACCGTTTCGTACTGAAAAAAACTCATATTAAAACAAAAAGTATCACTTGGTAAAAAAGGGGCACAATATATGTATCAAAAGGTGGCAAAATTAGGTAACTTTGAAAAAGGAGCACTAAAAGTGGCAAGACAGTTGAAAAAGTGGAATATTGCCACTTTAGCCGCAGAACGGTCACACTGCTGGGAAATTGAAAATTTCAAATAAGAAAAATTTGTGACTCAAATTTGTATTCAAAGGGGTACAAGTACCAAAACTAAAAAAATGAGTTATATGCATGAATCTGCACTTAAGCCAATCTCTATCACTCTACAAAAATTCAGACCTGTACGATGATCTCAAAAGACGGTATGTATTAGAAACCAAAAATATTATGTATGAAATGCATGGGAATAAAAAATGTTAAAGCTTAATTACTCAGAATGATCTTTTTTGCACTTGTATCCCTTTGCTTTTAAGCCCTTACGTATAAGGTATAAGATATGTTCAACACTGTATTTAAATAGCGAAATAAAGATGGAAAATAAGTCAAATTAATTTGTTTTAAAGTAAAATCTAAGAGATTTTTGTGTTGTGTTATTGAACGTTTTAAAATTAACAAAAGAAATTTGTATGACTGTGTTTAAAACTTAAATGTTATATTTAATATTACTATAGTTGTTTTATATGTTTACACTGTATTCTAAGAATTATAAACGAATGGATTAACACAAAAAACGAGTTTTCATAAAATATAGAAAATTAAAATTTATATGCATACTATACATTTAAGCACCCGATACACGTTTCAATTCAATTGTAAATTGAGTCTTTCAATTGGACTGATTCTTGGCCACACACTTCATAAATTGAATTGAAAGATTTTCATTCAACTGTCAAATTTATATGAAATTAAAAACAATTTTAAAAATACTTAACTTTTTCTTTGCAAAAGAAAACTACAAACATAAATTTTGACAGCTGATCAAGAGACTCGAACACATACAGCACAATCGAATTGAAAGACTTGCTAGCCAACTTGATAAAATGAAAATCTTTTGATATCTCTTCAACCAACTCGACAACAGGCAAACTAATTAATTGACAGAGCCAGACACGCCTTGATTTGGACAACAACCAACCAACTCAGTTGCCAATTGGATTGAAACGTGTATGGGGGTGGGTACATTACCTAATATACGAAACAACTATTAAAGACATGAATGTATATTAAAATAAGAAAAATAAAACTACTAATTGAGTTTTAAAGTACAAGATATAGAATAATAAATGGTTTCAAAACAAATGACATTATACAGTCTTTTTTTTATAATATGCAACTAAATTAAACTTTTGTCATGACCTTTGATGTCCACTTTATTTTTTTGATGTGTTATGGTTCCCTAACTACAAAAACATCTGAAATTTAAAATTCTATGGATACGTTTTATTCAACTTATTTTTCCTAAAATTTTGTATTTTTCAAGAGGCTGGTCCACTGATATCATCATAACTTGGAAACGAGTTGTCCAATTTTATTACAAAAGCCAGTAAAACATTTGCAATGAAATTACCTTGAAGCGGTAATAGTATTATTTTTTATATACTCTACGTTTTCGGAATTACTCAGACCGCTAATATGAAAAATATTTTTAGGCTAAATTGGAAAATTTTTAGTTTTAAAAAATTTTGAAAAAAATTGTAAATTGCAAAAACTTACCATTTTTTTTATTAACTGATCATAAAGCCACATATGTATACTACAAATTAAATAAGCTTTATTTCATGAAAATCAATGGATATGTAAATATTGATTTTATTCACACTAAAGTTAAATTACCTGATTTTTGCAAAAAATTTAGATTTGAAGAGGATTTTATTATAAGTTGAGAAAGACTCGTCCAATTTTGTTCAAAATTTAAATACTTTAAATTTTAGCCGTTCTCAAGATATTTTAAATTTATTTTTATGATGCGTAAAGGCTTCGGAGATATTCAGGACGAAATAATTAAAAAATTATTTTTTTTGGTAAAATTAAAAATTTTATATTGCTTAAAAATTCATAAAAAATCAAAAATGGCAAAAAAAACTGTCCATTTTTTATTAATGGATCATAAATGGATCACTTTAATTATGGTATATTCCACGAAAATCCATTGATAAATGACGATTTTATTCATAATAAAGTAAAGCTACAAAACAAAACACATTTTTTTAAAGGGCAGAGGAGTCAAAAAAAGACTCGAATATGATCAATATTTTGAAAAATGCTAGCTGGCTAATGACAATAGTTTATCCAATGATATTTCATACAATCATCATTGGTTAAACCATCATCATTAGTAAACTAAAGACTTTGAATTTGAACCTCAATGTCTTTGTTGGAATAGTATTTATTTTCGTCGGAAATTCAATATACAGTGCACGTAGGGGTTCTTATGTATAAAGGCTCATTTAGCCGACCGTAACGTTGATGTACATCAACGTTACGGTCAGCTAAATAAGCCTTTAGGCTGAGGCCACACGGGCGTTTTTAACACGCGGCGTTTCCGCTTTTTATATTATATTTGAAAGTTCTAAATTTTTAAAAACTTCAAATTTAATATAAAAAGCAGAAACGCCGCGTTTTAAAAACGCCCGTGTGTCCTCATACGTAACGTTGATGTAGTTGCATGTTGCTGATCGTTTCTGTCTCACAGCTTTTCAATGTGACAGAAACAATCAGCAACATGCAACTACATCAACGTTACGTATGAGTAATGGAGCCTTAAGGCTCAGTTAGCCGACCGTAACGTTGATGTAGTTGGATGTTCTGATCGTTTCTGTCACATTGAAAACTTATGAGAGAGAAACGATCAGCACGTGCCACTACATGAACGTTACGGTCGGCTAACTGAGCCTTTAAGCCATACACTTTGTGAAGGGTCAGTTAGCCGACCGTAACGTTGTTGTAGTTGCATGTGCTGCTCGTTTCTTTCACATTAAAAAGTTATGAGACAGAAACGATCAGCACATGCAACAACATCAACGTTACGGTCGGCTAACTGAGCCTTGTCCCTTGATACAACAAAGCTAGTAATCACCTTGTATGTTTGTCGCACAAACGATACAATTTAGTGTGCGATCTCATGCACAACTTCATTTTGCAACCAAGTTGTTATCAAGTACCAGCGTTGCCAATTTAGCATATTTAATGCTAGATCTAGCATTTTTTGAACTCATCTAGCATGACAAAAATGCTTTAAGCATATAGCATATTTTTCAGCATTTTTCCAAAAGTTATTTAGCATATTTTTGCGTTTGATATTTTATGTTTTACCTTAATTTGAACCTTATTACCGGATGTACAAATATCTAAATGTGATGTTCCACATGAAAAGGGACCTTATCTTTCCAAAATCTAAATCCATTTTTGGTATTTCCCAAAAGTACACATTATTGCTAACAAAAATGTATATAAATAACGAGAAAATTCCAAAATGTTGTTTAGTTATAGCATTTTGAAGTTCTAGTATAGAAATCTTAAGCTTTGGAATATTGAGGCTCAAAGTTTATAAATTTTTCAAACTTTTCCTAAAATCTGATTCACAATTTTCCGAATTTTTTATAATTCCCATTTATCAATCTAGTTTAAATCGATTGTAGAATGAATGCTCAGTATATGTCTTAGCGCCGTAATCAATAAAAATATTAAGTTGCAGTTAACACTAAACTCAAAATTTAAATCTTGATTAATAAAATTTCATTAACACAAAGCTGATTTACATATTAAACTTCAATTAAATTTAACTTGAGTTTAAGTGCTTAGCTGAAGAAATTATTGACATTTGAAAATATATTAATTTTTTGTTATTTTGTAAATATTTAACATAAATTTTCAAGAATAATAAAAAATTCAAAGCTTCCTAGGTGAATGCAGCACTTTTTTGTGCAGTAATCGTACTCAGATGCTGTTGGTCCATGATATTATTTATATAAATTTCAAAAATGTTTAAATTTCCCAAAACTAGTTTATTCCAGGCAATAACAAAAGTCAATATTTTTTTACTGTTAACGAATATGTTTAACTTTCAGTAAAAGTTTGAGTTTAGGCAAACTGAAAAATAATAAAATTAAAGCCAAAATCAACATAACTGAGCTTTATGTTAATGGGAGTTAGTAGTGTTACCAACTTCAACCTTAAATTTACCAAAACGTCTGTTTTTAGTATATCTGTAAAATTTGGTCTGGGAAAATAGGGGCCCTTTTTCTTTACAACACTATATATAATGTTTCATTTTCGATACAAAAAAGCGAAAGAACAACACTGTATACATATATTTCCAAAAAAAGCAACAGTGTCTTGTATCAACTTTGGTAGAAATGATACCACTTATAAAAATAATAATGAAAATTAAGTTGAAGATGACTTGATATTTTGATATGTCTAGAATTTCGTTATTTCTTGTATTTTAGATGAAAATTGTAAACATGAAAACCCTGGTCATTGACAGAACCTTAAGAAATATTTTAAAGAAAAGAAACGGGCGTGTTAAAAACGCCACACTGGCGTTTTTAACGCGCCCGTTTCTGCTTTTTTTGAATCAATTAGGGCCTGGCTCTAAGCAACCAGTTTTTTAATTGAATTTTAAAACGCTTTTGCAGTCTTTTGTCCACTTTTTTATGTTAAAAACGAAATACATTTTTTTTTATTTTAAATGCGATTGTATATAATAAAATACTAACTATGTATTCACGGTGTAATCTTATACCATGCTAATTACACTGTTCTGACAAATTTAAAGGATTTTTCTTTGCAATTTTGATGAAATGTTTTGTAGCATTTTTTAAAATAAAATTTTAGCATTTTTTCCTCATCAGGTTTTGACAACACTGCCAAGTACACCACTTGCATTTTATGTTGTCCGCAAATGATACCCACATTCAATGTTTACTGCAAGGTGGTAACAACAATAATGAACATGTATGCGACAGACACACACAATCGTTGCGACAGTGCTGTACAACATCGAAAAAATCAAAACTTTTTGATCTTTCGTACAACCAAGACACAACTTAATACAACGAGCCCACAAACAGTGCAATTTCGTTATAACCTATTCAAGTTGTAGACACGATTGTAACGTGTATGACTTGCATTGTCAACTCTTTTTTACAGAAAGAAATAGTAGAGTTCTACTGTTATATTTTTCATTTTCCAATTCACGAACCATTAAACTTGTTTTCAAAAGGAAATTGATCAATTCGTTTCCGCTTCAAAGACAAACGGATCTCATGAACGCCATCTATCGGTCTTACTGAGGAAAT
Source organism: Panzeria rudis (assembly GCA_956483635.1). Lineage (NCBI taxonomy): Eukaryota > Metazoa > Arthropoda > Insecta > Diptera > Tachinidae > Panzeria > Panzeria rudis. Next base: position 15,945,823 of record OY101448.1, on the reverse strand, counting down.
GCTGCCATACTATACCGTATTGGAATCTATGAACAGGCAGAAATAGTTAAAATTAAAATTTTGTTTTACTTTTTTGAAAAGCTAAAATTCTTATTAAAACTTGAATGGCTATTGTAACTTGCAAGCTGCCAGAACAAAGCAAATAACTTAAACCAGAGTCCTAAGCCGAGGCTTTTTTATTGGCGGAGGCCTTTTTTTTAATTAATTAGGTATTATACGAACACTTATTCAAATAAGATATAAGCCTTCCAATTACCAATTGCTTTGAAATAAAGTTATCATTTCTAGAGTTGCCCGTATCTTTTTAGATGAGTTTACCTGTTGACAATATCAACAAGTGTTCATTTAACCCAACTGTGTGTTTTGTTTTTATTTATCAATGCCGTTATTATGCTCAGAGAACGAGAGATTTACTAAATATTACTCTGGCCATTTCAGCCATATTTACCTTTAATAAAAGTCAGCCATTTCAGTTAATAAACGACTTTCGACACGCGCGGTTCATTCGAATGCTGAAAACGGTTAAAACTTAAAGCAGTAAATCCATTTTTAACAAATCAGTTAAATAAAATATAATACAACAAAATAAAAACTCGTTACAAACAGAATAAATTAAGTGAAGCAACAGAAAAAAAACAATATTACTATTGAATATGTTGTATGTGTATGGATTAAACTAGAAATAATAAATTACATACACCACAACACATTTGTGTTTAAACAACGGTTTGTTAGTTTTCTAACATATGCAGTGTATACATACATATGTATGTGTTTGTGTAGGTACAATAAAATACATACAAATAGTGCTTGTATGCTGTTGACATTGTTGCTGGTTTTCTATTAACTTAATTTTTATTCATACAATTCATAAACATCATCGTGTCTATGGGAATGTAACCCTACCCCACAATCCAAACACCAACTAAGTGAGAGTGTATGTGTATTTTTTTATTTTATTGTTTACCTATAATTTTTGTTATAACTGTTGCAATGCAGTGGAACTTATTAAGCAAATATGAATATGAGATATTAAGCTGCATAATAATTCTAAAATATAATACTAACTAAACAATTGAAAAATAAAATGCGAACAACAAAATAAAATACATAATTTTATGCATTTTATGCATAACTACATGCATTCATACATCAGTGTTGCCAGAATTTTTAGGGATAACATATAAAAACTTTTCAGGAAAAAATCTGCAACATTTGCATTTTATTTTCAAAATCTTCAAAACCACTTATATCACAAATTTTTTATGTATTATTTAAGCAAATTAACAATTTATTCATGAAACTTAAATACGTACAGGTATGAGCATATATTTTTTTATAAAAAACATAAACATCGACAATAAAATAAAACAAATTCCATATGGGCATTTCCATGAAAATGGCAACCACGACTCAAAAACTTAAAACCCTTAAAACTTTTTTTAAGATATGGTAAAGAGGAAAAACAGTAAAATTTTTCTATACAGAGTAGGGATGTAACGATACGCCGTTTTGCCGATCCGATACCGATATTTAAAAATAAATATCGCCGATACCGATTCCGATACCGATACGAATATTGAAATTGAGTTCAAGTTTAGATTAACAAAACTCAAGTGTAATTTTTTTTATTAGGCAAAATTACATTATAAGAGAGAAGATTTAAAATTGATAAAACATTGGAAGTAATTTTTAAGGAGCTACATTTTCTTTGCTGCCAAAAAATGTATGTTAAAAATATGCAAATAATTATTAGAAAAGCAAGAAAAATGTTTAATTCCTTTATATTTTTAAAAAATACTCGCCATGCTTTTTAAAAAATCGATTTTTAAAGGACATTTATCAACTAATAGTCTTCTAAATAACTTAATAGCTTAATTATTAAAAGACTTCTAAGTTTATGTTTATTCACTTAAATTTACATGAAAATGCAGTTCTGAGTTTAAATTCGCATAAAAAAAATTTTGAAAATGGGTAATTTTTTATCCTTTTTCCTTGAGGAAAAATCATTATAGAATACCGAAAAAGAAATTGGTCCTAGCATCGCTTCCAATTCGGTGATTGGTAATCGAAAAACAGAACTTCTTGCAATGGCAAGGATATGTAAAACTAATTAGAAATTATCCAAATTTGCAATACTTCCAGATCGCGAATTCTACATTTTCATGACTTCTTTGGAATAAGATTTAAAAAACAACGACTTGAGTTTGAATTCATGATAAAATTAACAAAAAATAAATCATTTTTTTTACAAAATAACAGCATAAAATGTTATTAATTTTTAAAATTGATATTAATAAGATTTAAAAGATAACGAAGTGAATTTAATTCATGGTAAAATCGAACAAAAATAAATTACTTGTTAAAAAAAACTCGGAAAAAATTTTTAAAAGTATCGTCGTATCGACAGTGAAATATCGCCGATACCGATGTATCGGAAAATCTGAAGTATCGCCGATATATCGGTATCGGTATTCGTTACATCCCTAATACAGAGGTATTTATTTATACCTTACTAAAATTTTTAAATATAAAATCTAACAGCTTAAACTGAATATCTCTTTGACTAATTTTAAGACAATACAATAAACTATTTTCGCTTTTCTAGTGCCTAAATTCAGTTACTTGTAACATTGCAATTATACTTTAAAATTAATGTTCCAACATAAAAGAACAAAGTTCGCGAGGAAAGATGAAATATAGAGTTCGATTAGCTGTATATTTTTTATTTTATTTGGACGCTATTCTAATGTCACGTACGCAGGGCAAAAACATTATTTTTCTACCTCATTTGAATTTGACCAGTCGCAATTGTTTCAAAGTAAAAGTTTACAGCAAGATACTTGTCGCACACAAATTTTGATCGACATTTTTTTCAACTTGGTGTAATAAAAATTTTATAAGCATTTAAAGTTCGCCGCGTACGCTATTGTAGTACTACAAATGAAACTAAATGCAAATGAAAAATGGTGAAATTTCCATAAAATTTAAAAATAAAAAAGCTTCATCCGTTTTCATATCATAATAGTCAGCATATCGAGTGGTAACCGCCAAAAAAGATTAAGCGACATGCGTTTTGAAAATCGTTTTTTGACGAAAATCTATTATTTACGATAATTCGGATAATCTGTCAAGTTGTAAAGTCATGTCAAGTACCGTTATGGAAATGCAGCAAAAGAAAATTTAGCTTAAAAGTATTTTCCATATAAATTTTCAATTTTTTACATATTTTTGTAACTGCAAAGTGTTGCTTAAGCTAAAATTCTCTTTTTCAAGTAGAGCAAAACTAGTGTCAAAAGCTGCAAGGATATCAATAAAACAGTTGAAAGCAGTTTTACTTTATATTTTTGATAAAACTAACTGATATTTCATGACATCAAGAATATCTTAACCCCACAAACATGCGTTGTCTTATAGGAAAATTATTAAAACTATTAACATTACATATAACAGTTCACTAAAAACCTATATAGCCAATATTAAGGATCTACTTCGATTTAAGCCAATGATAATTCAAAAATATTTCTGTAAAATTTAGTTTTTGGCGCTTAAAAATCTGTCGCGTATGCTATGTCACGTACGCTATTAAATTTTGTTCATTATAAAATCATCCAAAATTTTTTGATCTCAAATTTACGGATAATAAAGCAAAAATAGTTGGTTTCATTTAAGAAATTTAAAAAAAAAGGGAAAAAATTTCACAATTCGCAGATTTTTATATATTTGTACATGCACCTTAACATCACTTCCATTTTGCGTCACGTACGCTATGCCCTTATTTCCCTCGATATTTTTGACAACAGGTATAGAGGTTTATGAATAAAACAACCTTTCTATACAAAAGTTTTAAAAGAACTTAAAATATTGATTTTATTACAAAAATATTTGATAAATAAAAATTGGTTAAAGTGATTATTATTTCTTTGAAATTGACAGTAGTTTAAGTATTTAAATTATTAACAAGTATTATAAGTTATAGCGTGTCTCACTACACAGGGTTCCAAATGTAATAGTTTTTTTTTCACACATAGTACCCCCTGAATGGAACATAACGACAAATTTTTTCAGTTGTTCTTATTTTTGCAAAATCTATTCCACTTTGTAGGCGTACAAATGTCACGTACGCTGATATTGAAATCCTCATATGGACATAACTTACACGATGAAATATTTTGTGAAACATTTTTCAGTTGCTCATTGCTGGGGTGGAAGAAGAAATGGAGTGAAGAAAATTGACAAAAACTATCAGACCATTTTTTCCACCCATCATGCCTACCTGTCCATCCTATTTCCATATAAGAAGCTTAATGACACAAATTTTATGACATATTTCATCGTGTAAACTTAGCCCTGTTGATAAAGTTATTTAAAGTGTCATTAAGTACAATGGAATTTAATTTAATTTAGAATATATAGGATATTTATACAATCCCATACATTCGTTCTAGCATATCTGGATATATCATTATGTCAAAACAGTGGGAATTATTTAAGTTTTAGGCAATGTAATGCATACAAAACACCTACTTACGATTCAGTCCCCCAAACGACTTTGAACTTTTGTTTTATTCAACTTTACCTGACTAAAAATTCTTTCGATGAATGTGGTAAAAGCATTGTATTTTGAATAAACTTAGAATTGGAAAAGCATAATCAGAATTACCTTGATTTGTTTCACATATTTTTTCCATAAACTTTTTTTTCATAATTTCAAATCTTCAAATCTACATTTCGCTTTTTTGGAGGGCTAAAATCTGCAAAACGCCGATAAATCTGCATTTCTGGCAACAGTGGCATACATACATATGTATGTATGTACATAATTGCATGTAAAATTTTTTTCCCTTTTATTTATTTATGTTAATTTTCATTTGTTTTCATCTTCTTTTTAACGATTCTATTCCAACCGGAAGGCAGTTTCGTGGTTGCCCTGTAAATAGCAACAATATTTGTTGGTTTATTATTTGTTTCTCTTGATTGAACTGCATATGTATATGTACACATGTATGTAAATATTTATAGCATTAAATTTTGATTGTATGTAGTTATTATTATTATCACACAACAACAGTAATTAATTCATTTTTATTCGCAAGTATCGTGTGTGCGTGTGTGTGGGTGAAGCAAAGAAAAATGAACAACAAAAGCAAACTTCAAAAATCAAAATGGAACATGTTCAGTTACATTTGCAATGTACATAAATCAAAATTTCCCATGTAACACCGTAGTGTTGTAACGAGTGGTTTGCTTTCAAAAATATCTACATACTTACATATATGCGATGATCTTGATGAAAGGGGAACTGATCTTCCCGAAGCCGAAATTAAGTTAGCTACATTTCTTAAAGATACTAGATAAAATTCTGAAAAAGCACGACCTACCCCCAACCGATTGATATGAAAATTTGGTAGGACAATTTTATTTTTTGTCAATTGTCACCAAATTGGGGTGTGAGACTGGTAGAAATATAATATTTTCAAAATAAGGGTGACCCTTATACATACATGGCTGATTTTCATTCTAAACGTACATTTTGTATATATTTTTGTTTACCAATTTAACTAAATGAAATATGAGAAGATAGGATTTTTATTATAGTTTTCGCCTCATTCAATGGATCTTGAAATAAAATTATATTTTTGGATTTTTTACAAATTTTCCGTGTTGAGCGTTACATTTGTTTTCGCGATTGTTCGGGGAATGGTTTTTCCGAAATATATACACCACAAAAATGAGCAAAGGGTTTGAAAGCACTACACATCTACTCTCTAAAAACAAAAAAATATAATAATTGCAGGACGAAATTAAAAGTTATGACCACTTTTGCAATTTTGACTTAGGTTCAAGGGAAAAATAGTATACTTGTATCTTTTAAACTAATTCTTTACAAATATTTATAGATAAGCAATAATTAGGCTTTGAAATAAGACTAATTTTAATAAAATCGACCAACATTGTCAAAAGTTATATAAACTTCAAATAATTATTCGTAGAAAAATACGACATACCTAATATATTCCTCGATAATATAACAAAGAAAATCAAAAATCTGTAAACAAATAATGTTCTACATATCGTTACTACCCTTAAACTGTTGTTAACTTTTTTTAACATCCTAAACTTTATATATAAATTAAATTAAAAAAATTTTTTACGTAACGCTCAATACATTTTTATACGAATTCAAAATTTTTTCAGAACACACACTACATTTTCAATTCAATACAATTAAGATGTATAATATTCGATGTATTTTAGTATAATCTCCTTAGTTAGTTATTCACTTAAAAATTTCAGTTAAATTAAAAAAAATATCATAACATTTGCCACACTTTTTTGGATACAAATGATGATTGATAGATGAAGCGTTTTGCAATATAATACTATTGAACAAAGTTCACAAAACTTTTAAATATTTAGAAGTACAAACTTACGCTGTACTGAAGCGTAAAGGTATTAAGAACGCGTAACGCTCAATACACCCGACAGCGGACAACAACTATTTAAACAAAATTATAATTTCTAATATCTTTCAAGAATTTTATGAATGGAACAGGAGAAGTAAATGTAAATATTCTAAAAGCGCAATAAATTTAATTTCGTGTGTGCAAAAATTCATAGTTTCTTAATGTGAAAACCAACCGAATGCATTGCGGACACGCCATTTTGTATGAAGAGAGGCAAAACAGTATTTTTATTTTTCGTTTTTAATGCATAATGAACAGCCTTACATAAAAACAAACTTATTTATATTTATTTATAATCTATTAAATCATGCTAAAGCAGTTTTTTTATGAAATATTTTACTAAGCTTTCAACGGACACGACAAAAGCATTTAAAATGAGAATCAGCCACATATGCACGTATGTAGTATATGCATTTATGTATATAAATTTTCTACTTTGTATATGCAGCACAAATTGTTCAAAATCTCTCTTATAAGCAAAGCTGTGGGCTGCGTGACCGTTCTGCGACTAAAGTGGCAATTTGCCACTGACTCCGCCACCTTTTGACATAGGCCGAGTTCCTAAACACAAAAATGCATTGGAGTGGCATGACTTTACATTGTTTGCAACAAAAAAGCACATAAGACTTTGCATTACTGCAATGCATTTTGGTGTTTAGGAAGTCGGCCATCTTATGCCCTTTTTCCCATTTTTTATAAAGATAAACTTTTTGTTTTAATAAAACTTTTCTATATTACGAAAAGAGTAAAAACGAAAATTTGTGAAGAAGATTTTAATGAAAATCGGCATATATGTTCTACTCTTGCGTGCGCGTAACATAGTAAAAACCTAGTTCGTTTCCTCTTATGGTTTCTATTTTATAGGCCTCTAAACTTTGGCATATCGGCAATTTTTGAGAAAAATTCGGTATATTGAAGATTGAATAACTTTAGCACGCGTCATCGAATATAAATAAATTCGATGTCATTCGAAAGGTTTCAGTCTCCTCTTAACAATCACCGACTAAAAAGGACATAGCTTCCTGTTAAAAGAGCCTCTAAAATGCGAAAGTATCTTTTGTCCTTAAATATCCTGCAAAATTGTATTTTAATTTTCTTTTCTTTTTAATCGGTACTCGTTAAGAGGAGACTGAGAACTTTCGAATGCCACCAGCTTTATTTATATTCGATGACACCTTCTAAAGTTAATGTTGAAACAGAACTAAGTGAGGCAAAAACGCTGCCAAATAAACAGGCCCAAAACTAAATCGACGGTAGTAGCTTCAAAATTCTCTCATATTATGATTTATTTTCTTTTGTTCTTATAGATCGTATGAAAAATGTATGAAATATTAAAACACGGCTACATTGTTGAGAGAATGAGTGGCTAAAACTGAGATCATGAGAAAAAACGTTCTCAAAGTAAAATAGATTCTATCTCATGACCACGGTTGCCAGAAATGCAGATTTATAAGCATTTTGCAGGTTTTACCCCTCCAAAAAGGCTAAATGCAGACTTGAAGATTTTTGACATAAAAACGCAGATTTTTTAATCACTAATAAATAATATGGGGCCTGTTCTGTAAATCACGAGATGCCAAATCACGGTGATTTAAAAAAAAATTAACAAATGCTTAATTATTGCTTTCGCAAATTGTACGATTTACAGCGCTGGAAGTTCGATTAAAATGTTCTATTGTAAATGACAAAAACTTAAAATACAATAAAAACCTGCTAACAAATCAGCTATTAACAGTTTACTTTTGAAATCACGTGATTTGAAATCACCGCGATTTTCAGAACATGCCCGTCAACTTTTTTCACCATTTTGCTTGTATTGCTACTACCTTTTGTTTCTTTTATATGAAACGGAAATACCACAAAATATTTTCTACAATTTTCTAAAGAAAACGAAAAATAGGATTTGGACTCGGAGCTTAGAGCGTTAAAATTTTTGAACTTTAATGATATTATACAAAAAAAGACAAGTTTATGTAATCAAGCTAATTCTGGTTATGCTTTTCCAACCCTAATGTGTGTTTCCACAATACAAACAAGCATTGTTTGTCTAAAATTTTTATAAAAGGCACTCAGTTTTTTGAGCGATTTCCATAAATTTTTTTTACTCCATTCGCTTGTTTGCATTGTGGAAACAGCACATAAGTTTATTCAAAACAAAATGATTTTATTAATATGATTATTTCGAACGTATTTGCTTTTTGAATCCAAATTAATTATTAGGCTAAGGTTCGTAACGTTATATTCAGAAAGAATTGGGCATGATTAATATTCCAAGGAAAAAAATGATTTTATCACATTCATCGCAAGAGTTTTTAGTCAAGTAAAGTTGAATAAAACAAACGCTCAAAGTCCTTTAGAATCTGAATCTTAAGTAGATGTTTTGTTTACATTAGATTACGTAAAACTTAAAAATTCCCACTGTTTTGACATATTTATTGACATCCCCAGATATGCTAAAAAGAATGCATCGGATATTTATACAATAAATTAAATGCCTTTATGAGGCTTTAAATAATTTTCTCAACAGGGCTAAGTTTACACGATGAAATATTTCATATAATTTGTGGCATTAAATTTGTCTTATTTGCAAGTAGAATGGACAGGGAGGCATAATGGGCGCAAAAAATTGTCTGAAATAAAATTCCAGATAGTTTTTTTTAATTTTCTTCACTCCATTTGTTCTTCACCCCAGCAATGAGCAACTAAAAAATGCTCCATAAAATATTTCATCGTGTAAATTTGGTCCATATCAGAGATCAGCAGTGCATCGTTTTATTGCGACTCATACTCACTCACGAAATTTTAATTACAAGTGAGTGGACTCATTCACATTTAACTACTCTGATGTACTCATACTCACAATAAAAAAATTCAAGACCATTTTGATTTTGGCCAATATATTGTGCAACCTTCTAATATGACATACACATTGGCGATATTGTTGTACAATATGAAAAATTGCACAATTATATTGCAAATGGGTTGTGCTCTTTATACGCAATTTAACTTGTTTTATTTTATTCTCGCTGTTTATGTTTTTGATGAAAAAATATTTAATTTTCTTAAATAAATTGTTATTAATTTGCTTAAATAATACATAAAAATGGTATTAAAATGGTTTTGAAGATTTTTTGAAGATTTTAAAAATAAAATGCAGATTTTGCAGATTTTTTCCTGAAAAATTGTTAAATATTGCAGATTTTATCCCTAAAAATTCTGGCAACACTGCTCATGACTGCTTTTTGCGGCGTATGATTACTGTCAATTTGTATGGAAAAACTCGTCTTGCCCCAGTTCTGGTTCATCATTTATTCAAACTTCAGTATGACGAGCTTTTCTAAAAAAATCAGCCGAGATACCCATGTTTAGACGTCTATAAAATAAACACCATACGAGGTAGCGAAATGATTTTTCGCCACGTTATTTCATTAAAATCGGAGAGGATACAAATCCAGACCGTGTCAAAAATGTTTTGTTTTTACTCAAAAGCAAATGAAAATACGTTCCCAAAATAAAATAAATTCTATTTCAAAACTGCTACAGTCGACGTATTTAAAATGTCAATTTGTATGGATTAAATTTAGTTCTTCTGCAAAATTTTCACTTTTAAACGAGAATTTCGGCTTTGAAACGAGATTGGCATTATGTTGCACACTCTAATCGACTTATCAATAAATCCGTTGCTATTATTGAAAGCTATTCAGGTTTGTTGGATGATGATGATGATACACTCTTACACACAGGCGATCCATTAATTTCATCCAATGCCAACACCATTAAAGTCATCTATGGAAAAATGGCGGAAGCAAATTCAGCAAATACATTAAATGAATTTCAATAATCTAATATTTAATAAGCGGTTTTGCAACATCACAACTATAAAATTTCACCAAATTTACAATATACGAGTACTCCACCTGAATGCAATGTGGCAAAACGAATTTGCAATAAATATTGAACTTTACAACTGCTTTCCATTTATTGTATGCGAATAGTCGTCAGTAGTATTTGTGGTAGCCTTTACATAAGTAGTATACTTTACATAAGTCGTATTTGCAAAGCAACCTTCCCTTAAACTGCTCTAGTTTTTACTTTTGTTAAATTTTATTTGCCAACAAATATTTACTTAATTTAATATACGAGTAGTATTGAAAAAAAGCAAACAAATCTGAAAATGGTGCCAATTTTATTATTTATTTCCTGAAAAGTTTTTTTTTTTCCTTCTATACAATTTAAATACTGAACTATTTTTTAAATGCAATTTTTTCGTTATGAGTATGAGTCTGAATGATTACGAGGTACAAGTAAATATTTGTGAATGTACGACAACGACAAGTGAAATATAAAAAAAAGATATTGCTAATCTTATCTACACAAAAATTAAAAAGGTTGCTTATAATATGAACAACAGCAACAACAACAAATAGATAAATAACTTGTTTATTTACTCGATTATATAAAAGTTTACAAACGTCTCTTATATAAAACAAGTGCATAAATATTTATTAATTTTCAATAATTAAGTATTGCATTGGATACAATTAAAAGTTATAAGGTTTTTTAATCAGAGGCGATGAAAACTCAAAATTGGTTAAAAATCGTTAAGGGCTGATCTGACGAATTTTTCTAAAATTGCAAACTCGAAAAGAAAAACACTTAGTGTAATTTCAAAAATTTTCGATACAAAAACAAGAAGTTAAATTTTTAACCTCTCCGATTTTGGTGAAATTCGCCATATAGATTCTACTCTTACGTGCCTGCCCATCATATGCCATTTTTTTAAATCAATAATTATTAAGGGGAGACTGACTGATCCCTTCCGAATGATACCAAAAATAATTAATATCTGATGACGCTCTCTATAGTTATTCCATCTTGAATATGATGAACTTTTCTTAAAAATAGCCGAGATGCCCAAGTTTAGACGGCTTAAAAACTAGTACACGTTCAAAAAAGAATAGAAATCAATTCAGTAAAGTTCGGCTTTGACTCGCACTCGAAGGGTTCCGTACGAATACCATATATATACATATCGTCACAGAAAATGCAAGAAGCCCTATCTAACAATTTAAAAGTTTAAGAGGAGAGGCATACAACTCGTTTAAATGAAAAAATATATTAACAATTAGTGCAAAATTTTACAATATATTTATATATATATATATATATATATATATATATATATATATATATATATATATATATATATATATATATATATATATATATATATATATATATATATATATATATATATATATATATATATATATATATATATATATATATATATATATATATATATATATAATATATATATATATATATATATATATATATATATATATATATATATATATATATAATATATATATATATATATATATATATATATATATATATATATATATATATATATATATATATATATATATATATATATATATATATATATATATATATATATATATATATATATATATATATATATATATATATATATATATATATATATATATATATATATATATATATTATATATATATGATATATATATATATATATATATATATATATATATATATATATATATATATATATATATATATATATATATTTATATATATATATATATATATATATAATATATATATATATATATATATATATATATATATATATATATATATATATATATATATATATATATATATATATATATAATATATATATATATATATATATATATATATATATA